>JAZGTK010022093.1:0-10381 GCA_036877625.1 Ambastaia sidthimunki
TTAGGGCACTTCAGCCGCCTGTGTAGCACACTACTGAGAATAATGGGTGCAAGCCAGTGTGTCAACCGAGGGAACACCCGTTAAAGATTGCCAGCTCTCCTGATTTGCATTATATGTGAAATGACAGGATGCGTATTGGTCGTTTACATGTTTATGGGGCGATTCATAGTGAAGCGCTTGTTATGAAGCGCTCGTGCACGACACGCGCACACGTCACTATCGTGCGATTGTCGGGGTTACTAAAGTTCACACGCGGCTTCATACACCATTATTACTATTTGTCATATTGTAATAGCACTGACGGGTTTGTAAATACATATTTAAGTCTGTATTTGTAATTTATGTTGTATTTAAATTGTTGTCTGTAAAATCTGAGCTTTTTTCAATCGTCTCATTTATACGTTGATATTAAGCAAACATGTAATTTTTTGCCTGTCTCTTAACTGCTTTGTGTAAGTAAGTGGTAACACTAGTTAACATTAGTTAACTGCCTTAGGTAACATGAACTAACACTATACTTATACAGCATATTCATTCTGGTTATTGTTCATTTAAACTTCATTTACTAATACATTTTTAAAGTTAAAAGTCATATCTGTTGACATTAGTTCATGCACAATGAACTAACACGAAGAATTAAAAATTGTATTTGGGTAAATTAAACATAAATAAATGCTCTAAAAATGTATTGTACACGTTAGCTAGTGCATTAGTTCATATTAACTAATGGAACCTTATTAAAGTGTTTCAAATAAATATACACACATACAAATACAGCATTGTTTTGTAGTTACACTCGTATACTAGTTTGGCTGTATTTAGTCTGCATGGCAGTATCTCACCCGTTTGCAGCAAGCAATCAAAATTTTGGCTCAGGATGAAGGATGTCGAACCAGTTTTGAAGCTGATATTTGGCTTGCTGGAGTGAAATTTGTTTGTGAGCTTCTGGTTACCATGTTGGCTCGATCAGCTGTTCTAGTATCCTGCAGGTGACCATAATACTGGCACAACAGCATAATGGTATTGCCATAACAAAAAAGCTCATGGTAACGGCTTGATTTTGACTGCAATCTGTGTAGTTAGATATGTAGTTAGTAGGTGTAACCATGGAAATGCCCTTTGAAAATGTTGCTGTGTTGACTGCTTTCTAACCTTACCTTCAATGCAATCCAGCTAGTTAATTAAACCGATCACTATCTCTGCACCACGGGTAGATAACAGCCGTATCTACCATCTTGATTGGGGGTCATGTGGTCAAGCTGTTGTTGGGCAACTTTGCTTTGCATGTTCAGAATGAGGGTTGGATGTTCAGATTCAGATAACTGTGTTTCCCGTGGACATCAAACTGTACTGTACTGGTGCACATAGGATAAAACATAGATATATTTTGCCTTAAACACCCTGAGAAAATCTAGGAATGTTTGTATGTGTAAAGGACAGATAAGTTGAAGATTTTGATCTCAGTTGCAATCCAGTATATTGCATTGGTCTTATATGGCTCATAAAATACATTTTTATGCTGTAAGTCTTATCTCTTCTCCAGACTTTGCCTGGCATGTCCTTTCACCAGAAGGCACCCTTCTTTCCACATAAGACGTTGCACTTTAAAGACAACATGGATCCTCGGTTCTTATAGACTGTAGTTACAGGAAACGAAAGATTAACTTGCAGTACAAGAACGTGTATTGCCTTTCACAAACAGTAATTACACGTTTCATGTTTTGATTCAGCTGCGTACCAAGCAAGAGAAGGCCTTCGTTTATCACTATAGCTTTTGACGCTAGTTAATACTGCTCTTTTTATTTCTCCTTTCTGTCCTCGTATTTCCCAGGTGGTCATGGTATCAGAAAGGTGAATTATACTTTGTCCTTGTTTCCCCTCGAGCAAGCTGATGTGTTTACAATCAGCGTGTCCTTTCTCATTGCTTATAAATTCTTGGGCCCGGTTATGTTGACATAGAGCAGACCTTTTCAAAACTGAAGAATTGGGGTTTAATGTAGGTATACAAAGTTTGTCGGTGCAGCATAATGAAAGATGGACAGATGCAGAGATGAAAGTAGACAGAGGAATAATGAGTGAAAGTGAGCAGGGATGGGAGAAGCTGAATAAATAGGAGGAGGAGATCTGAGGCCATTATGTGGCATTAATGCCCATGGCACATTGTGTTCTCTTTTACTGCCAGTAATGCATTTGTGCAGTCATGGCCCTGAGCCACAACCTGCCTGATCATCTTTATCACCACCTCATCTAAACTGGACTCAGGGCCTAGTTGACCTTGGATACCAAGAGACGGGTCACAGATCTGCTGCAGGGCCAAGAGAAGGTTGACCAACATGGTGCCCAACACCCAAAACAGACCAAAACCCTGTATTACTTGGTCGGAACCCTTGTATTTCTCCTTATTGTTCTGCTGTTTGTAAATGCTTAAGGGTAGGCTTGACCCAAAAGACTCCTCCTAGTGGCTAAAGGAAATCACCATTGCCCTATGGTAATAAGCTCTGTTTAGACCATCTTGATCTGCTTGAGGTTGATGTAAACGCATTGTGACTTAAACAGGCTGTTGTTCCAGAATGCTAATCATTGGTAATCTGATCCAGAGGAGATTACTGAAGAGGAGGGCCCACAAGATGCTCTGAACGGCTCTCTCAGGCTTATTTCAAGGCTGCTGGTATGTCCACTTTATGGTTTGGGACTGTTGCATCTTCCTAAGGAATTGGTAACTGGAACTGTGTTTGGAGTTCAGATAACGTTTTGCAAACTTCGGTGGCAGAAGACTGGGTACTTCATACGTTCTCCTTCAGTGTGGTATTGAGTGGCAGCTCTTGCTCCGTTTATGGGATCTAGTTCTGTTCCGACTTGCATTATCAAAAACGTTCTTCATCCCCTGAATTAGCATGTGGCAATAGCGTGAGCAGCACCGGTTTGTTTATCTTAAAAAGATTATGGAACCTCATTCATCGTTTTGAAAGGAGTTCTGGGCCAAGCTTAAGAGAATTTATTGTTTGTCTCCAAACCTGTTCAGACTTCACCTGATCATCTTTCAACCAGAGTCATTTTTGAATTACATTTAAGGACAACTTCCAGAAGCAAAGATGCTGAACCAAGGGGCTGTAATGATCTTCACCGGAATCTGTGGGGCGTTAGTGGTCATGGCAGTGGCCTACTATGCCTACTGGTGAGTCCAAACGGTTGTGTAAAAGAGACTGGATTAATTATACCACCTGCTGCTTATTTGAGGGATTACTGGATTGGATGTGTTGGTGTCTCTCTCACTTAACTCCTTTTCCTAAGTCTTTAATTTGCTAGTTTGTAGTTTCTCTCCCCCCCTGTTTGTGGATGTTAAGAAGACACCTCAACAACAATGTTGGCCACTTGATGTTAAGGTGTTGCTAGAAAAAAAGGTCAGGAAATGTCTCTTATAATTTCTGCTTTGTTCTTTTTTTTGAGCAGATATACTTTGTCAGATGCTTTTCAGAAGGTAACAGGCCGAATACAATTTGTTGGGTTCGTTGAATCTGAAATCTAAGACATTTTGTTCAAGTCAGCGCTTATAAACCAAATGGAGCAGAACCAGGCTGCTGTCCTCAGCCCTTTATTGGAGTCTGTGCTACCTAAGGGTTCATTGAGTTAGGTTTCTTTTGAGTTCTGTAAGGTATGTTGTTTCGTTCAGAGAGGTGCATTGTGGCCATCTTGTCCTGTGTTTGAAGATTGCCCCAGGCAGGCTAGTGATGCAAACCAGACAGCTGTTTCCACATAAGCTGGTTTATCCCTCCATCTCTAATCTCCTCTTTTCTTTCCCTGTGTTATTCCCATTTCATGCTAACACAAAATGAGAAACAAGCTATAAACAGTGGACCGCATGACTTTTGTACAATATTCAAAGTCTTCAGAGACCTTATTGTAGCTTTGTGTGAGAAACAGGCTTGAATAATTGAAATGGATATTTTACTCTGCCACACTGCCTTGCCTAATAGTTATTACGAATTTCAGTCCTGAAATAAGGACGTAACCTTCCTCCTCCCCTTTATTCACAGCAGATTGAGAGAACACTTATGTCTGTAGGGTTAATGGTCTCAGAACCGCTAGCTTGTGTGTGTCAGTATTAATTCACAGTTGCTCCTATTTCTTGTTGTCTGGGCTTGTACTCTGCCAAAAGAAGTTGATCAGTTGATCTTTAGACTCAGGGTGTGTTTTGGCATTCAGTCTTTCTGCCTCTTCCTTGTTCTTAAATGTGTCTTTTATACCATTTCCATCTGTCAGGTTCTTTCCAGCCAGCCACACACTCAAATTTGGTGCAAAGTTTATTTTTGTCCATGCATTGGTGGTTAGGAGGACAGAGTTCAACTCTTTCCTTTGCCACCCTTTCTTTTTGTCTATCTCTCTTTGGCTCTCTCTCTTTCCCAATCTTTCACATGTGTCTCTGTCCTTGCTAAACTCTGAGCTAGGACACAGCCTGTGAAACTTCAGCCGAGGTTAGTGTTATCTGTTTTGTTTGTCGTGGGTGATATGAGGTTTTGTTGAGTGAGGGATTGAGGTAGGTGGGTTTAAACTTTTACCTGGTCCTTGTGATGCAACAGTTGATTTTTAAAGACGGCATGTGCAGTTGATTTGCTATTGTGTATGTGTTAGACGACGTGGGTCTCTTTACATCTATAAAAACATAAAGATCAGATTTCATTATCAAAACATGTAAAAGATTGTGTTGGACACAACCGTTGTATACTTGGTAAATGTGATGTATAGCTGTTATTCTGAGATACTATATCACAGTAGACACAGTAAAATGCATTTTACAGACAGGCCACCTGCAGGTTATGAGTCGGGCAGTCAGAAGCAGTTTGGCAACTTCATCCTGAGTATCGGATTAAAGCGTTGAGACAACTTTTCCTGCTTTCCTGCTGAAGTTTCACTTCAGCCTGGCTTTCCAGAAACATTTGGTCTGCAGCTGTAAAAGGTTATTTGGCACATATTACGCGAGAATGTTTGTGAGATTGTGTCGAGTGTTTCCGTGTATAAAGAGGTTTGTGTGCGTTGCTGAAGTGGGGAGTGCGGGAGAAGCTGCGGGAGAGGTTGCAAAAACGCGTGTGAGAGAAATTGGAGGAGGTGACTGGAGCTCCTCCAACTGGGTGAGGGGTGTGTGTCTGTGTGGAGTTTGTGTGTGTGCGCGTGTGGTGCTAGTGTGTAGGAATCTTTGTCGCCTTAGGGTCTGTAGTCATGAACTCCTACCTACTTAATTTTTGGGTCTTGAGAAGGAGCCTGGAAGTAAAAGTAAACATGATTAAATGTTTTGTTGTTTTACAAATGTGACAGGCTAAGACAGGTTAAGATTTAGCTTTTGTGTCCTAAATGCTGTAAAACTTTTGTGTCCTAAATGCTCTCTCTTGCTCTCTCTCTCTTTCTCTCTCGCTCTGTCTCTGCCTTTCAGGTCGGTGGTGCTAAGTGAGGGGCCGTGTAAAAGAGGCTTGTAGAGAGAAGCCCCTCGTGGTGAGTTAAAAGAGCTTGACCACTACCAAATCAACTGGGTTGGTTTGTTGGACTTCTGAGTATATGACTGTGATGCAGCATTATTAGACATGTATAAATATGGGTGAATTGAAAAAAAATCTCCTTACAGAATTTTTGATTTGGGGTCTTGTGTCTCTGTTCCTCTGTTTCAGCAGCGAGTGTGTGTGTGTGTGTGAGGGTGTGTGTGTGCAGTGGGGGTCTCAGTCATGGGTGTGGTGGGGTGGCTGAAAAGCCTGTTCATCCTGCAGCTCTTGATAGGGTTTGTGTTTGTGGTGAGCGGCCTCATCATCAACTTCACTCAGCTCTGCACCTGCGTCCTCTGGCCCATCGACAAACAACTCTACCGCAAAATCAACACCAGACTGTCTTACTCGCTGTGGAGCCGTGAGTATTTTTAAGTGTATGGTGCATTGAGCTAGACGTTTGCATATCAGGGCTCAGCGTCACAAGCATTAGTGGGTGAGAATTTTTGTGTGTGATAAATTAATATGTGGTTTGTAGGCAGTTGGCTGCCTTTTGTTGATCTCCGGCATCTTTAAACAGTAGTTTGTCGTTGTGTAAGGAGTCGTTAAATTAGACAAACAATAAAAAAAAGAATTTAGTGTTGCTTAAATAGTAATCTGTTTGCAATTGTAATATTTGTTATTATTAAGTGTTATCCATTTTATTTTTACCCATGTTTTTTTATTCCTAAGGTGATTAGTGGTTAAGGCAGATTTTGTTATGTGTTGTCTGTTAGGTTAACTGAAAATATTAACTTCATCTTTGCAGGTCCTTTGTTATGAATCAAATGTATCTTATGTCTCTATGTTCCTATAGCTCAACTGGTAGCATATGACACCAAAGTCAAGGGTTCGATTCCAAGTGAAGGCATATTTTACTCAAACGTACAGCTTGAATGCACTGTATGCAAATTTGTTTTGGTTTAAAGAGGTTTAAAATGTATGATTTCTTTTCCGAACACAGAGCTGGTGATGTTGCTGGAATGGTGGTCCGGCACAGAGTGTACGCTGTACACCGATCAGGCCACGGTCGATCAGTTCGGTAAGGAACACGTGATCATCATTCTCAACCACAACTATGAGATCGACTTTCTGTGTGGCTGGACCATGTGTGAGAGATACGGTGTGCTGGGGGTGAGTTCTGAGCATCAGTGAGGCTTGAGCACTAAAGAGGGATGGTGCTATGAACGTGTGTAGGGCTGCGTCTCAACCGTCTGTTGTTCCCTTTTCCCTCTAGGCCTCTAAGGTTCTGGCTAAACATGAACTGCTGAAAGTGCCTCTGGTTGGCTGGACGTGGTACTTCCTGGAAATCGTTTTCTGCAAGAGGAAGTGGGAGGAAGACAGGGAAACTGTCTTTAGTGGACTAAACCGTCTCAAAGATTACCCAGAATACATGTGGGTGAGTCGTGTACTAGCTACTTAGGATGCTCCACTAACTCGATAATGAACCAGAGCCCTGAAGAATATCTTAAACTCTGTCTGTTTGACCAATTGATTGAGTAAAGATGACTTTTTTATGTCAGTGTCACATTTATGGAGGAATATAATAGGAGATAAGGAGAAATAAATACTTCAAATAGTTTTGTTTTTAGCAACTTAATTAATTGTTACTGTTAATTTATTAACACACAACCATCTGTGTGTTAATAATACGGTCTAGTTCAGGTTTCATTAGTATGTATTTGTAGTGACATTTTTGCATTTAAATAATGATGGTTTGTGTTCTGTTAGTGTTTTACTGTATTATGGTTTTGGTTATGAATGTAGTTTAGGTAGTTTAGTCTTGTTGTCTGTCTTTGTTAGGATATTGGTTAGTCTTGCTAGGCTGAGAATCAACTCTGGTGGTGAGGTCATGTGTGACGTGGTTACCATTGGCAACCAGAGGCTGAGATTACACACTGATGAGATTAGTGTGTGTGTGTGTGTGTGTGTGTGTTCTGCAGTTCCTGTTGTACTGTGAAGGAACGAGGTTCACAGAGAAGAAGCATCAGATCAGCATGCAGGTGGCCGAGTCTAAAGGTCTCCCCAAACTCAAATATCACCTGCTGCCCCGCACCAAAGGATTCACCACTACACTGCACTGCCTGAAGGGAACAGGTCAGAAAATACTGTCACTCAGATCACACACACAAAGCAAATAATATATTATACACATATTCCAAGGTTTTTGCACAAACCAGCATTCTGAAACATCCCATAAACACAGACAGTTTGCTTACCCTCGTTAAACCAAAAATGTATTCACCATCATGTTATTCCAAATCTATGACTTCTTTTCTTCTGTGGAACACAAAAAGGAGATATTTTGAGAAATGTCTGGGTGGTTTTGTGTCCGTACAATGGAAGTCAATGGGACCCACTGTTGTTTGGTTACCCACAAACTTCAAAATGTTTTATGTGTTCCTCAGAAGCAACAAAGTCTTACAGATTTGGAATGTCTGAAGACATCTTTAATCCACAAAGGCAGAAGATAAAAATTCAAACTAGATGTTTCATACACAAAATGATTTGATTCTAACAGTTCTGAACTCCTAAATACACACCCAATATTTCCCAGTGTGTCTAATTATACAACCTAATTATGCATCTTTCTGACTAAAACCACTATGAAAATGTAGTTTTTCTTTTATAGCACATCCCTAACTAACTTCCAGACTTCTAATGTCCAGTCATAATGTTCTTATATGCAGAAACAGTCTGCTAATGTGCTTTTAGCCGCCAGCTTAACTGATTTCTGAACCCAAAGCTGTGCATTTGTCTAGAAAGTGATGATGCTAGCTAATGTCTTCACAGAACTCAAATGTTCTAACAAATGAGAAGGTTCCATCAAGCTTAGCACCCCTGTGGTGCAGAGATATTTGGTCTGGCACCTGCTGTATAAATAGAGGCTGTGACTGAAGACTCTGTCTACATAAAGTATAAATGAGGCATAAATAATTAGGGGCCAGTTCTCAGTTTTATTTTGTGTCTCTCAAAGATATAAAAATCACCATTAAACTCCACAATGTGATGTTGTGATGTGTTATAGTAAAGAGGGGTGAGGTTAAAAAGCTGTTCTACAGTTGTCTAATGTTGTCCTTTAGGTACATCAGCCCAATAGGTAATCTGATGTACCACTGGTGTAGACCAGTTAACAGTTTTAGACCAGTTAACAGTTTTAGGGCCCTTGCTAAATATGTGGTTACATGACAAAATGAGCACTTATTGCTGGATTAAAGGAACAGTACAGCTATTCAGTCAGTCTTATCATCTAATGTAATAACTCTTGTGTCACAGTATTTCCTGTAAGAGTCTCAAATGTTGTCTGTGCTGTTTTAACAGTGAAAGCTGTGTATGATGTCACACTGAATTTTAAAGACAAACAGAACCCAACACTGCTGGGCATCGTGAACGGGAAGAAATACAGAGCAGATATGAGCATCAGGTGAGAAACATCCACAACCGATCTCACTTCACATTCACAGTGTGAATTCATTACAATCCAGATCTGATTGGAGAACATCAACTGTCTATTAAACATATTTTATTGTACTGTAATACTGCCGCTTGGTTACATTTTGAAAAAGAATTAAACAAGTAAATCAAATTTAATAAAAACAAATGTTTAACTTTCTATTTAGTTTAATCTATTAAAACTAGTTTAATCTAGTTTTCGTCATGAATATAGCCACAGAAGCTGCCGTGGTGTTAAAAAATTAATGAAAGAATATATAATGAGGTTGAATATCATAATAACTGATGATTAGTCGTAATACAGTGTCCATATTACAAATTATAAAGGGTTTTGATTCCAAATGGTTTAACTTTTACAGCTTTTGTGTCTCACTGCTGGCTTGAGCTTTTCTTAAGTATTTGGATTAGGTTTGTATGTAAGAGGATCTGATCTTAGTTAAGCTCCAGGTTGGGTTGTAAACAGTAATAGCGCCCTCTAGTGCTGTTTGCAGTATGCTGCGCTCACCCCACTTCCTCACTGTACCATCCACAGACGCTTCCCTGTGGAGGAGATTCCGGACGATGAGAAGGAATGTGCCAGCTGGTTACACAAGCTGTACCAGGAGAAGGTCTGAAACACTCCGGAATTTGATACAGTCTGGTGTGATTGTTGGATTGAAGTGAGAATTCCATGTCTCTGTGTCTTTAAGGATGCGTTACAGGAATATTATGAGAAGGAGGGCTGTTATCCGGGACCCACCATTAAACCCAAACGTCGAGTCTGGACGCTGCTGAACTTCCTGTTCTGGGCGACACTTCTGCTTTCTCCGCTTATTAACTTCGCCTGGGACGTCTTTGTCAGCGGCTCTCCGCTCCTCATCATCGGCTTCATGATCTTTCTCATCGTCGGTTAGTTTTAAGATTTATCACCGTTGTTTCTGGAGCTCAGCTAGCAACGCCAAGGTCAGGGGTTTGCTTCCCAGGGAATGCATACATTAATACAGTGCATTGAAGCTATACGCTTCATTTACAAGTCATTTAGAGCGTTTGCCAAATGCAAAAATGTTTATTTGTACAGAGGCCTCGTGAAATAAAAGTTGGAGTGTTGTGGCATTTGTCCATTTGTAACTTTAAGGCCAATTCGGTCCTTATGCTCTGAAATGTTGACATAATTAACCTTTAACTGGATAAATAATATACTGTCTCTTTCTTTGTCTTTGACTCTGTCTCCTCAGCTTCTGTAGCCGTCCGTCGGCTCATTGGAGTAACTGAAGTCAAGAAAACAGGCTCCAGCTATGGCAATATAGAGGCTAAGAAAGAGAACTGAAGGTTTCCACTGTATCACTTACCCTGCAGTCCAGCCTCAGACACTGAGCTGCCCTGTGTGCAGTTATCCCTCTTTATACAAACAAAAATAAACCTCTTCAATGCAACATTTGGAA
>JAZGTK010022094.1:0-10380 GCA_036877625.1 Ambastaia sidthimunki
AAACCATTATGCACTTTTCAGGCCGACTTTTCAAGTCAACATAAAGTTTATCCTCAAACTTTACTATCTAGTTTTTATTTGCTCTCCATAAGGTGAAAAGTTTGGCTTAGGAAACTAATAACACATCCCCTGAGCTATGTTCGAGTTATGAGCTACATAACACAATGCAATAGTAAAATGCTTTCCAAACTAACTGAGCTAATTATTAACACTGGCAGATTTTAAATAGTAACAACTGAATGGCAGAAACGTTACAACAAATACACGTTTCTTAAAAAAACACCATCTCTGTCCATATATGCAGGTCCCTGAACACTAACTTTAGCAGCCCCCGATATGGACAGACAGCTGAAATTGCCAATCACCCGGTCAGTACTGAGACCAAACGCACCAATCCAGCCAGATGATGATGCGTGCGGGACAAAAATAGACACCGCGAGGCTGGAGTCGATCCTTTACAGCTTTGTGGTTTCCAACCAGGGGTCGATATCTGTGTCTTTAAACACTCGCCACGATTGTTAAATTTTGCACGTTTTACAAAATGGTCATTAAAGTTTTCCTGGCATCCTCCTCTGGATCGACAGCGGTAAGCATTAGGGCAGCGAGTGTTTTTTTAATTCAACAGGTCACTCCGGCTAAACAGAGTTGTTTTTATACAGATTGCCGAATGAATAGGTCAAATGTAAAAGTAGTTTTGCAATGATCAGATGCAGAATTAATCAGGTTCTTGCAGAAAGTTGTTTTAATTTTAAATAACTCTGAGTGACCTAATAAGAGTTACAGCGCTGTTTCCTTAAATATCTCTGAGATCACGTTCCAGTCCTGCACCAGTTAATGCGAGAAACTTCCAGAATAGAATGTACATTAGCGATTTTTAAGAAGCAATATAACGTATTTATTTAGAAATGTATGTTTCTGGAGATGCACTAAAATTAATAGTGTTAAAGTATGTAATCGTTTTAATCAAAAATAAAAAAGTGCTGTACTTGTTAAACAATGGTAACTTTGCACCATGGTAACTTTGAAGTAACTAAAATGTAAATACCTAGTACCTGAATATAGTTGTTATTATTATCATCTAACACAATCACTGCACTGTTGTAAGTGTACTATTATCATGTAAATATTTGTTAACAAATCCTTAATAATAATAAAAAATCCTTAATAATAATAAATAATAATCCTTAAAATCCTTAATAATAATAAAAATAATTCATACATCCTTTAACATAATGCCATTTACTGTTTTAAAGTGTAAAAAATATTTTCTTCAAATGTTTTACTGTTCACATTTATATCATTACAAATATCGCAGATCAAAAAGAAACAGCAAGATGTTGTTGGGTTTCTTGAGGCGCTAAAGATTGATTACACACAGTTTGACATTGCATCAAATGAGGAGAACCGGCAGTGGATGAGGGAAAATGTTCCTGGAGAAATGAAGCCCACCAATGGGATTCCTCTTCCTCCACAGATCTTCAATGAGGAGAATTATTGTGGGGTAAGAACCTAAAAGAACAGAGCAGACATATCTATGAACATGTCCTGCAAAGGGTACATGAAAATCTCAGTGGGGTGGAGACAGAAATTTTTCACAAGGGTGGCCAGGGGCCAGCAATTACTCTGGTATGGCACAGAAAACATACAAACAAGAAGGCAGTCATGTAATCGTAAAATGTTTTCAGATGCCCCAAAATTACTACAATTAATATGACATTTTAATTAAAAGAAAATTGGTATAACTTAACTGCATGTTGTTCCAACCTATTTGCCTATAACCTATAATGTTCCTGTAGCTCAACTGGTAGAGCATTGTGTTACCAGCGCAATGTTTGTGGGTTCGATCCCAGGGAACACAAGTACTGATAAAAATGTATACCTTGAATTCACTGTAAGTCGCTTTGGATAAAAGCGTCTGCCAAATGTAATAAAATAAAAGTTATGAATTCTTGCAAAAACTTTTAAAAGGACTACAAAAGCACAGCAGTTACGTACTGACTAAACTTTTCAAACCCCTTGATAATACCACCATAACAACCATTAATTGGACTACAGTAACTGGTTTAAAGAAAAGGCATTTTTAGAAACTTGCGTTATTAACAACAGAGCACGTGAACGTAAATCATTCAATATAAGCATTCACTGATTCTATGAGAAAGGAGAAATTAGAACTTTCTGTCCTAACCACACTTATTTTCTGAAAGTCAAAATAAATAAATATCTTAAGGAGCAAAAGTGCTTTATTTTCAAATCTGTTCTCATTTATTATCTGTGTATAAAAACAGAACAGAATTAAATAGCATTGCATTACACAGGGGAAAAATTTGTAAAACAATAATTATAGTAAACGTTTATAATTTGTGTATACAATATATGTATTAAATGATAATGCAAGTTTTATATCTTACATTGCAGGACTACGACACATTCTTTAACGCTAAGGAGGACAACACAGTCTATGAATTTTTGGGTCTGGCACCCCCACCAGGATCAAAGGTTGTAATTGTCTTTTTTCTCTTTAGTTTTTTCCTTAACTAAAAGTTGGAAAACATTACTGTATGGTAACAGTAATATTACAGTGATGAGGTGATAACTTTAATACTGTAGTAAAGGCAGGGCAAAGAGGACAAATACTGTGATCCAATTCAGCCCAGATGCAAAGGGGAAACATCACATACTGTTTCCACATACCACTAAAACATTACACTGTGAATATTCTAGCATTCATTACTATTTCATTAGCTATTTGCTAAAATGGTCATAGTTAAAGACACAATAAAATTACAGAATACAGAACACTTTGAGCAGGGGCGGATCTGATGTGACTGATGTGATAATATTTCTAATATTTCATAAATCCTCTGATATGGAGTAAAACCAACCAGAGGAACATTTCAATGTTACACGCGTGAACATCAGTAGAGTGAGGGTGTGATCACTGTAGATTATGGGAAGTTCAATTTCCTACAGATTCATTTCTCTTTCCCTTTTAGCACTTTTGGTGAATTTACTCCTTACTAACAGCAATCAAGTAATTTAATGAAATGATTTTCCACTGTTTTAATAAAAAAATCTCTTGACACAGGAGGCACAACAAGCTGAAAATTCACAAAAGCTTCATAATGGATCTGGCAGAGAGGAACACCTCAATGATGACACCACAGTAATGCCCCAATGAACCTTTTTTGCTCATTTTTACAATCACTTCTAGTTCATTTCCAGACATGTGCCAGCCCTTTATTATTTGTTTTTCATACACATTGTGATTCATCTAGGTTTTTGTTTATTACCTGTCTATCAATTCATAACTTAATACTTGAAATTAAATATTACTAATACTGTTTATACACTATGCAGTATGTGCACTATGCCGAATGAGTATGAGTATGTTTGCATGGAATACACAGTTTGCCTACTACAGTTCCAACTTTCAACATTTTCATGATTCAATTTTTCACCTCTGAGGCGATAACTGGACACCACTATGCCATGTCACAACCAGCACTGTAAAATAATATATAATATCAATTTAACAAACTATTTTGGCACTGCACCCATTTTCCAATAACAAACTGTCTCTCGTCTTCCCCAGTGTCCTGTTTTTTTTAAATACCATCTTCTCTTGTACCTCCCTGTTAGCTCATGAAGTCATGCCTGTTCTAATCCTAAGGAATCTGTTCTGTGAACTACCCAGGATGCTGTTGGAGCACATTGTGCCTCATATTGTTGCCTCAGCTATCCTTGAACTATAATAATTGTAATTTTTATCTTCTTGGGATGTATTATATGTTTTTCTAGAAAAAAGAAATTAAGGATGCTGAGCACAATGGAGACGCACACACAGCGGAGCTGGTAGAAGATGCTCCGGCTGAAGATGAGGAGACAGATGCTCAGGAACAGGAAATAGAAGAACCCACAGACGAGGTGGAGGAAAAAGAAGAGCGTGTAATTTTCCATCAAACCACCTTTTCATCCCTTGCTCATCTCCTTACATAGTGTGTCTTTTTCCTCTTGTAGCTGCTCTTTCTTCTGTATAATCTCTCTTTTGACCCATTAATCTTCTGCTCTATTTTCAAGGTTTGCTTTTTCATGCAGGTTCTCCTTTAATCTCTCATTTGACCCTCTGACATTAACCTAATCTAATCTAATCTTCTGCTTTACCATTTCCTTTCCTGTAATTTGGTTCCTGCTCCTGTTGCCTTTTTCCTCATTTGTATCATTACTGGCGAAAATGTGACTGTTGAAGATTTATTATTAGAAAAATTATTATTGCTTAAAATTCTTGTAAATTATTTGGTGAGAAAGGCATTCCTTAGTGCTTTTTGCCTCATAGTCAATCAGTTTATGTAATTTGCTGATATTAATATTTCACTTTCTTTTTTTTTGTTAGAGAAAAGTAGCTGAGGAGGAAGATCAGGTAAGTAAAATATGCTTGAAACATTTCTTTATCTTTAATCCTAAAAATGTGTTCAGATTTTGAAATATATGTTCAGGCTAATATGATATGTTACTTTACCTTACATTGTCTTTTGCTTTTTCAACTATGGACACTTTTGGTCCTGTGGACCTACTAAACACACTTTTTCACACTTTTACTAGTTTTTCAGCTTGTCAGCTAACAAAATCTAACTTTGCTTATGCATCATAGAAATATTCTGTCATATTCTGTCCTAATAACAACAAGTGTATTTTACACCACAGGTTATATATTTAGTTTGATAGTATTTTGCAAAATAAAAATAAAACATTTACATTATACACAGGGGTAAATGCAGAGTTCAGCTCCAGCCCTAATCAAACACCTGAACCATGATGTTACTAGGCAGATTTGTTACTTCCAGGCAGGTTTGTTGACGCGTGTTGGAGCTAAACCCTGCAGGACACCGGCCCTCCAGGAACAGGACTGGGCACCCTGTTATACAGTTTGACAAAAGAATTTATTACAGTTTTAAGTTTATTAAGTTTGATTTTTATATTTTAGGATCAAAAGTTAGAAGTCTAGAAAGTTTAGGAAAGTCTAGCTCTAAATTATCTCTATGTAAAAGAACCAAACATAAGTGGTAAAGCCATGGTTAAAGGTTTATAAGACAGTTTTAATGTGACCTAACAAAATAGAGAATTTTATTTTAGATTATTAATTAAAATCAAACCCTGGGACATAAATTGTATATGTATATGATGAAAACACCCACTAATAAATATTGTGAATAAGTAAATTAATGAAGAATTATTGTAAATAAACTGAATAAAAGTCATGTATTTTTTGTATTTTTACATGATTATTGTGAATGTTTTTTTTTTGTGGTTCACAGAATGAAGAAGATGAAGACAAGGTAAGATCTACGTCTTTTACGATTTTTAGTCTCCTAAGAGGCTTTTTATAATTTATACACTGAGCACATTCATGTTTAATCCATGAGATCTTCATTATTAGTCACTGAATTATTGTTTATGCTATTTACTAAACTGCAACATGTTTGCTTTGAAAATAACCCAATAAGTGAATGTGTTGCTCTTGCCCAAAGAACATGAACAGAGAAACACATGGATGTGCAAGTCTCTTAATGATGCTGTCTTCCCATAATCATAAAAATATCTGGGAATTTTAAGATTTTGAGGTCTGGAAAAGTATAGTCAAGTCAGCATAAAACATTGGAGACATTTGTACACCAACAAGTAAATTTTAACCTTTAATTAAGAAAACTGGTACCTGACATAAAGAAAATATGTCCCATCAGTCTCTATAAAGTGACAAAAAAGTAGAGGAAATTAATTGGCTAAAAAAAGTGGGAACCCTGATTCGCTAATGATTGCTATTTACTATTTTAGGAAGGAGACAACCATCCCGTCCCAGAGGTGAATCTTAATCTATAATCTGGTTTATTCAAGATCTTTGGAGTGTGTTTATACATTACTATTGTATTCTTTTGCCTCTATTCTTCTTTCTTATCCCACAACAGCGGTCTTTCTTGAGTGTTTTAGTTTAGTCTTTGTCATTTTTTTAATCTTTGCATGTTTGTGTGTCTCTCTTCACTGATAACACAATACACTTTTTCTTGTAGCTAAAACACATTTTCTTTGGGAAGGTGACTCACTGGCAAGTTTGGTGTTTTCTGTCTTTCTTGTCCCTTTTCCTTTTTGCCTTATAGGTGACGTGGATGCATTGTCCGTTCAAGTTGAAATGTGTATGTTAAAAATGCTTTCCCCTGTGCTGTTACTTTGAGTAAACAGCACAGGAAAATAATTTAAAGACTGACCTCACAATGGTACGTTTAGTTCTTTATGTTGAGATACAACATATATTATTTTTGCAGTTCAGTTTGGTGCCACTAGGAGCACAAAACATACACTTCACTTTTGACGTGAAGAGAATCCTGCTATTCAATGTTAAATGTTTTCAGGATCAAAAGATTTAATTGAATATCAAATATTAATCCTTTCCTCATAAACAACAATAATTTTGCTTTAGAAGACATTTATTAATACACTGGACCTTTGGATTTCTTTTGGATTAAAAGTATGAATTGTTTATGATAATACATAAAGAATTTTTTATCAAAAATCAATGATAAGTGTTGCTATGTTTGATATAAAAATAAGCATGATTTGGTTTATGATGTATGTATAGATCTTTTATGATGAGGGACAACCCTTTCAAAAATTAACCATTAACCATATTTAAGTACGGTAAACTTTAAACTTTGGTTGCTGTAGAAAAAAAACGTTGTTTTGTTGTTTAGGGAAATTATTATAGTTAAGGGAAAGTTGAGTTGAGGTAAATTGTTGAGGGAAATTATTATGTAATATAATTTAAAGTGTACATTTTTCTAAATTCAGCATCTTAAAAGCTTTCAATTTCTTCTTTTTTTCTGTCCAACTATTTTCTTATCCAGGCAGAAGAAGATTTGATGTCTGAGGTAACTAGGTTTTGATAAGCAGTTTATTTCCTCTCTTTGTGTTAATCTGTCCGTTTGCTATGTGGTGAACAGTAAAGGCTGGTTGTTGTAGACCAGATGTATTTTTTTTAACTCCAGATCTGCCCCCCTTCACCCTCATTTCTCAGTTGCCATCCTTTCATATTAACTTCCTTTTTTCCCCAGTTCTCTCCAAAATTCTGTAGCTGCCTCCTGCCTGAATCTTTTTTCCAGTTGCATGAATTTCTCTGGTTGCTCTTTGCAGCTTTAGCTCCTGTACTCCATTCATCTGACATGCAGTCTGTTCTCCCCTCTAGGAGGAAGAAGAACTGCAAAAGCTTGAGGTAGATTGATACATGTTTTTCCTTTTAATTTAGTTTACCACTTTGTCTCTCTCTCTATCTCCCTTTCTCTTTGGTTGTTCTGCATTTTTTATCTTCCTTCAGATTGCCCTAAATATCTATTGAGTGGCTCGTGAGTGTCGTAAACCAGATTTGACATGCTTTTTTAAGTCACACAAGTAATGCATGAAAGTCCCACAGTGAACATTAATAAAGCCTAATATAATTATTAAGTTGGGCTGTAAAAATCCATTAATGCATCATTATTCATTGCACTTAATTTGTTAGGTAGTGACATCAACTTACAGACACCAAAGCAACACATTAAAATTCAAAAGTGTCAACTTGGTTGACCTGGCAGCATCATCTCCACATGATCCGCAGCTACCCACCCTTTTTGAACATGCTGCTTTGCTCTTTTTATTTCTCTGTATTTCTCTTCATCTTTATTTTCTTTTTCCTCATCCACTCATTCCACACTTCACTTATGTTACAGGTGCAGAAATCATGGAAGTTGTTTATGTGATTTTTAGCATGTTTATTGTATTGTTTCTGTCATTATACACGTTAATACACATGTGTTTGTAAACCACATATATCAGCACACACACACATACACAGCTTTGTTAGCTCAAAAAACTTCAACCTGGGTATAACTTTCTTTTTTCTCAGTAGCTGTGTAGCAGTTGCTACATGGGCTAAATGGGCTGCTGTTGACACGTTTCTAATGCTGAATCCCTTTATTACAGGAGGAAGAGGAGCAGGGTTCAGAGGTACTCTAGCACATGTTCTGCTTGTGTTCAGCATGTTGTGATTGTTTAAGGCCACTCACGATGCATTAGTTGTGTTCAAAATCCTTTGTTGACTAAGTAGTTGCATTTGAATAGATTTTTATTTGTCTTACTAAATTGGTTGTTTTATTCTTACTGTTATAGTGCTGTAAGGATGACACACATAAAGTGTCCCTTCTACTTGACACATATAACTAAAATTTGCAGAAGATCTGCTAAGAATCTGACTGCAGCCAGAGGCAGTATAGTGGAAATTAACCACATTTATAAAACTATTATGGGTGAAATCACACTGATAAGGCACTGCTTTGTTTAACTTGGGAGTTACAGCGGGGGGTAGCAGGGGGGTATTGGGAAAATTGTTATTTTGAATGAACTGATTTTTTTACACTACCAGTCAAAAGTTTGGAAACACTTGACTGAAATGTTTCTTATTATCCTAAAAATCTTTTTATCTAAAGCTGTTTGTTTAAATGTTTAAAATTATTATTGTAGTGTAAAATATAACTGTACCAACATATTAATTTCTGTTTTTCAGAAAATTACAATTTTATTTTAAATATGTTTTTAAAATGAATGGTTTGGACCAAATAATGAAGAACAAGCAGCCAATAAGGGCATAGTATAGAGGGGAACACCTTCAAAACTCTTTGAAAGGTTTCTCAAGATAATTACTAAAAAAAACTAGGTAATAAAACGTCAAGAAAACATTTTTGTAAATTCTAGGAAAAGGGTGATTACATTGAATATGCTAGAATATAACCTAGTCATAATTCCCAAAGTTACATTGTTATTTCATAGTTTTGAAGAATTTACTATTATTCTAAAATGTAAAAAAATATTAATAGAAAATGAGTGAGTGTTTCCAAACTTTTGACTGGTAGTTTATATCTGTGTGCGCTAAATACAGGAAACTTAGTGACGTGGCATTAGCTACGTTTACATGGACACTAATAATCCAATTGTAATTGGACTAGAAGCACAATCAGATTTAAAAAGTCACATGTAAACATGTCAATCGGAATGAATTGGCCAAAACCAATTAAAATTGCATTCAGATCATAAGGGGTGGTTTAAACCTTTTCTAATCTGATGGAGAGGACATGTAAACACTTCATCGGTTTGAAAATTAAACCAGATAGTTCTGCGCATGTGCAGTGATGTACAAATCACGTAATGACGTATGGCTGGATGTTGTAGAGAGAGGTTGGGGTTAAGGTGATGGGAGGCAGTTTAGTTCTGTGGCTGATGGAAGTTAGCAAAATAACTAACCAGGGTTACAGCAGCTTTAACTTGATCAAACAACTGCCACAAAAAGAAGATACTTTTTCATACTTTTATTAAACACATTAGTTTAACATGTTCATCACAGAGAATTTAGGGTCATTGTGTTCAATAAACACAATGTTGTAATAAAATAAATACAATAAACATTGTATTAAAAAAGCAAAATAAAATAAAAAACATTTTAATTTTAAACCACATTAATTTTTCAGTTAATGTTGTATTGTGTATTGACTAAATTAGTTGAATGTATAAGTATGACCTTATACATTATATATACAGTGCATTCAGAAAATATTCAGACCCCCTTTGCTTTATTAATTTTGTTATGTTGCAGTCTGATTCTTTTTTTATGTTTCATTTTTTTCTCATTAATATACACTCTGTACCCCATAAAATGAAAACAGAATTTTAGAAATGTCTTTAAATTTATAAAAAAAATATATCATGTTTACATAACTATTTAGACATTTTACTCAGTACTTGAAGTCTTTATGGGTATGATGCAACAAGCGTTGCACACCTCGATTGCAATATTTTCTGCCATTTTTCTTTGCAAATCCTCTCAAACTCAGTCAGGTTGGATCGGGACTGTTGCTGGACAGCCATTTTCAGATCTCTCCAGAGATCTCTAGTTCAATAGGAGTTCTTTGAATCTCAGTGATCATTGGGTTCTTGGTCACCTCACTTACTAAGGCCCTTCTCCCCAACTTGCTCAGTTTGGCCACTTTTTATAGAGAGCTCTGTGTCTTTCCAAATCATGTCCAATGGGTGGACTCCAGAGGTGGACTCCAGATAAGTATAGAAACATCTCAGTAATGATGAAGATAAATAGGAGGCGCCTGCACTACATTTTAAGCATTGTTGCAAAAGATCTGAACCTTATGTAAATGTGATATTTCATTTTTTTCTTTGTAATAAATTTATAGACATTTCTAAAATCAATTTGTCAAATTTTTCAATTAGTCATTATGGGATACAGAGTGTAGACTAATGAGAAAAAAGTTCAATGATTGTAATATCAGACCGTAGCATAACAAAACAAAAAAA
>JAZGTK010022095.1:0-10380 GCA_036877625.1 Ambastaia sidthimunki
CAGGACGACCGCCAGCCCATTTCCATTCATTTGTTTGCTTGTTTTGAACAAACTTCAAACAAAAACATTTACAATAAGAATGATTTACAACAACATCTATTGATTGTTTTCGCTGCTGTTGTTTGATTCCAGTTGTGCTTTTGAGCACAGTTTGACAAAATGACAAAAGCCGCGGACTGCTAACCGAACGGCGCGGTATTGAACAGTTAGCAAATGTGTCAATCTGTTCTGAGATGAAAGCCAGTACGACAAAAAAATGACTAAAACGTCCAATTAGCCGAGCGCTCAGCCAGAAACCCGGCGAATGTATGCTGACAGATAAGCCTGCTTTTGCACAGAAAACAAAGCATGTAGATTCAGCCTACAGTTATATCTATGAATTATACAGCGTACCGCAGATGTATGAATTATTAAATGGCTCAATTAATTTGAAATTCTAATGGATTTCTAGGAACCCGATTACCGGCGTACGGCCTCTGAATGCAGTCCTGCTAATGCGCAGTGGTTCGAAAGGTTTATTATAGCTGTTTTCTTTGCTTCGCTTTGTATTTCCCAATATAGTGTTTGAATAGAGCTATATGTCACTATAATGGCCATTACAGACATACATGGGCTATGCGGCTGAGGCACAGACACATTTATAGTGAGGAAAGGGCTCGTTTAAACTCTGTGTGCGGCAGTTTTTGAGTATAAATTTGTGTCCGTGTGCGAACGCAAGCAGTTTGATGTTGGTAACAGTTTCAGAGTCTGGAACAGTCTGGAACGCCATTCGGTTTTAACTCTGGAATGATTAACGGGATAAAGATTACACCCACGTTAGCGGCAGTTGCCATCCGTGCGCTGCCAGGCTCTTTGGCAGGACCGTACACCAGACTGGGTGTTAGCTGAGTCTTAACTGAGAATTTCCATGGTAATGCCATGGAAACGGCTTCTTCCACGCTGTTGTTTACAGCAACAGAAGAGGACAGTGAAGGATAACGAGAAGGAAAATGTTATTTCAGAGAAGATCTTCACTGTGAACTCTGCTTTGACCTTGAATTTGTGGTACTGGACCGTGGCAACTGCTTTAGATGTCTGCAGATGCTGTTGAGTCATTTTTGGTCCATAAAAGGACTAAGAGGGCTGATGTTGTCACAAGTTCTGTAACCGTTTACTCACCCTGATGTTTTCTAAAGCCCATATGATTGTCTTCTTAGCCAACATAATTGTCAAGTTAATTTATATCTAAGGTGCTAAAAAGTGCCATGGTTACACCATTGTGTTTTAAATACCTTAGAGAACCATGGAAATACATGGTTTTTATTTATGTTAGTGAGACTTCAGGATTGTATTTTTTATTCGAACAATGTTTACGTTTTATCATCATTTCTTTATTGTTTTTGTTTTGGTTGACATAATGTAAAGTGATAGCCATGAATTACATTCATCTCCATTGAGTTTCACTGCCAGAATGTATGAGAATATGAATGTGTGAATATGAGAGTATTAACAGCATAGCAAGACCGTTAAATAAGAAAAATGACTCTCTGTGACCGCCGGCAGCAAAAAGTAATATCAACATATCCAAAGCCGTCCAGGAGGAAGAGAGAGAGAGAGAGAGAGAGAGAGAGAGAGATTAAAGGAGACAGGAAGGAAGTAATAGTTAGAAAGAGAGTATATGTGTCTAGGATTATTTAGAGGCTCGTTCTGCTGTAAATATCCTACTGCCAAATGCACAGCATCAGCATCCTCATGGTTCCTCAGCTGTCTGCAGTAGATCAGCCTGTTAGCATGCAGCTAAACGAGAGACAAGCCACAATGTTTGAATAGCACACAGCCTGATTTCAGCTCCAATCAGAGGTTAACCATACTGCTATTACTACATTACACACCCTCACCAGAGCAAGTACTGTGTGTGTCTGTGTGTGTGTGCTTGTTTGTGTTTTTATGTGAACTTCTTAAATCTTGGTTTGTTTGCATAAGTGAGCTAATTCTGACAAAATTTTAGTTTTTAAAATTTTTCTTTAAGATGTGGGGTTAGGTTTTGGTTTAGGGCCTGTGTGTGCATGTGTGTGCGCATGCATTTTTTGTGTAGCACGTCACTTTCTAACCAGCAGAGGTCAGCATTAGTACAAACTGATTTATGCACACCGTAAGTTGTATTGTAATATAAAAATATATCAAAATGTACAGAATTGTTTGTTAAGTAATAGCAAAAAGTATTAATTTATACTAACACAACCTCCTCTTTTCCTCCTCTTCCTCTCAGACACCTTTGCTAGTAAAGTGGCAGCGATACAGGACCAGTATGCCGACGCATCCATTGGAAACGTGACGGGCAGCAACGCCGTGAATGTGTTTCTGGGCATCGGGGTGGCGTGGTCCATCGCCGCCATCTACCACAACTCAAATGGTCGTGATTTCCGGGTGGAGCCGGGAAACCTGGCCTTCTCCGTCACCCTCTTCACCATCTTCGCCTTCATCTGTGTGGCGGTGCTCATGTACCGGCGCCGACCCGAAATCAACGGCGAGCTGGGGGGTCCGCGGACTGCTAAAGCGCTGACCACCATGCTGTTCGTCAGCCTCTGGCTCGTCTACATTCTGTTCTCCTCTCTGGAGGCATACTGCCACATCAAGGGCTTCTAAACACACACACACTCGCACATACATACACACTCAGAACTACACAGCTTAACACGGCGATACACACGTTCATGCGTAAAGATCATAAAAAATGAAGGGTAATAAAGACAGCTGAGAAGGACTTTGGTTTATGTGGATAATAATTTCCACAGACCATTGGCCAGTTTTTCTGTTCTCTTCACACTCCACCCATCTGGCCAATCATCACCTTCCTATTGTTTATTGTGAGTTAAATGACTGCATCTGATTGGATGGTTTCTCGTTGACTTGAGGTGATGCGATCACAGGGTTCAGACATCAACAATTAAGACTGAAAGCTACTGTTGCTACCTTTAACTACTGTAGTTGTGCTTTTCAAACCTAATTCAGAAAGCAGACGCTGGCTTGCGGAGAAAATGTGGAATCTGTAATCTCTGGTCAAAGTGTCATGGAATTCTGGGTAATGTAGTTCAGTGGCTTTGTGTTATAGGTTTTTTGGCTTTGTGTGGAGTGAGCGGTACAGCACTTCACCTGAGTGATAGAGATACAGGCTCCTAGAATCTGCAGACGCACTGAATTAGACTTCTTTGGTTTACAGATTATGTGCACGGTTTTAGTTTTTTTGACCTGTAATTGAAGTGGTCCTGACTGCAGGTTTATGGCTGATCAGTGTCGTTTCAAGAGCAGCTCTAGTGACCAGTGACTAGTTCTGTGAAGGCCAGTTTTTATCACAGATGATTGACATTTTTAGGAGCAGTTGAGATCAGAACAAGATTAAGGAGATTAGGAAACAGATTTAATCTCTCCCAGCGCTAAGCTTTAGAGACCTGAGGTGCAGTATTGCATCTTATTTCAGGGCCTTGAAGTGACATTCATAAAGATTGTGAAGAGATAATGAAAGATCTTTGTGTTCTGGGGACATCCTGAATTTTTTAATAATACGAACACTTTGACATACTGCAGTTCGTTAATTATTAATTTATGCAATCAATTTTCAGTCAGATTTAACTGAATTTTGATAGAAAGTATCTGAAGTTAATATAAAGTGACATACAGTATCTGTGTCAAACAGGAAATTCAGCGTGAAACGCTTTTGCCAACTTTACATCAAGAGTTTACAATAAAGACTGTTACTGTCCATCCGAACATACACACATTTGTGAACACACACTACAACCACACAAATAAACTCTACAACTACACAACGACATTAGTAACAGTGGCCATAGCTTCATGTTTTCTCACAAACAAGCATGCGTAATTGGTAGTCTTTGCTTGACAAACTTGCTCGATATCCCATCCGGTTAAACTCAGAAACACACTTATCTACATGGAGTTTACGAGGGCTTCACTCCCTCCACCCCTGATGAGAAGCTTCTTTGTACTTTGTAGATTTGCTGCGTACGAAGCTGTAAGGTAAACATCGTAGATTAACAGCCATTTTAGAATAAGTCGGTTTTTAAAAGTTGACATTGTAGATCTAATCTGAATTTGACTCCAACCGTCTTTAGAACAGAACGGGTTAAACGGAAACAAAAAGCGATACGTTTTAAGAGTAGCTTTTTCTTAAATTTTGAAACCAGAATTTTTCACAGTCCTTTCCAACGTTGAATATATTAAGTAAAAAGCGGATCACGTTCTAGATGCAGCGCAGTAGATCTGACAGAAATTTTTTGGGCTCCATCTATTGTGTAGTTTGCTCCAAATTTGCCAAAGGGAAAATTCTTTCTTCTGGAGAACTGCAGTGTGCCACACAGCCCCTGAAGTAGGTTTTGTATTTCAAATCTTACATTTTTTACCCACACCAAAAATGTCCTTGCAAGGATAAAAGAGGCCTTGGTGACATTTCCTATGGGTGTTTGGACCTTATTGAATGGATCCAGTATACTCCTCTTTTACTGCATCAGAACACAACATTTTCTTGTGATGAAGGAACATCTTAGGTGTTTTTCAAAGAAATTTTGAGCTTTGAAATGTGTTGGAGTTTGTAGTCTCTCTAGCCTGATTTTGAAGGAGAAGAAAAATATAAGTATAGCTGAATGGCTGTTTATTCTTTCTATCTATGGTTTGGTTTTGTTTTACGTTTGTATTGAAGGAAACATATTGTACCAGCTCCAGGGCATTCCAGTGAGAAACCTTGATGATCTTCAGTCCCTGATGAAGATGGCCTGCTGTTGCTTGCTAATTTTAAGCTCCACCAGAAGGACACTACAAACAATAAAAAATACAAAAATCACACACAGAGACTTTTTCCTGAAGCCTAATATCTATTTAACCAATAACAAAAATAGATGAAGTTTAAGGAAATTGGTGAAACCATGTGAATTACAGCCATACTCTAAGTTCTGCCTAGAAGACTTTCACGAACTCTCACTTTATGTGCTGCCCTTTAGCCGTCATACAATTGACTGCAGCACTGAGCTGGAGGTGTGTCTACACTCATGGGCGTGTCTCTGTGGGTGTGTCTGCCGTATAAGGCGTTTAAACTGTACATGGTCTCTCTATGGTTTATACTGTAAATGTATTTGCTTTGTCAGAGCAGGTGTCAACAATATCATCTATGCTCTGCGGTTATCACCAGTGGGTGTGTCTGTAAATCAGGGCGTGACTGCAATTGAACCGCCCCTGTAAAACATAGCCCCTCCCCTATGCCCCACCCCTTGTTTGCCATGTCCATATTTGGAATGTTAATGTGCTTCGTGTTGAAAATGCATGGATGCTAACCTGTCTGTATATAGTACGCAAAATTCCCTACATTAATGTAGTTGACAGAGGTTTGAAAGCTGTATAGATATTGAGATATTTGTTTGTTCGCTTTGTTTGATTTTGTTTTTAGTAAGTTTCATTTGAGTGTGTTTATTTTTTTAATCATTTTCAACTTGCACATGTATATGTAAAAGGCAGTATCTGTCGTTTAATACCGGCGCAGAGGTGCATGAGCACGTGTACAAACACAGGAAGCAATATATCAAGGTTGTCTGCTTGGTTGTTGCCGGGGTTGTATTATTTAACAGTATAAAATATTTTGTCAGTAAAAAGTTCAGATATGTATGTATATACTGTACAGCAGAATGAAGACGGAGTCGCCACTCTGACATTATCACAGAGAGAATACAGCATATTTATTCAAGACCTTTACGAAATATCAGAATGACAAATATTGCCTTTTGGATTGATTGTCGCATAGAGCTTAATTTGTTTTATTAACTTCGCTGAGCAGTGTGTGTGTGTGTGTGTGTGCGCGTGTGTGTGGTTGCGTTTACCTGGTCTGGAGCAGTGTGTGATATCAGTAAGAATTAAGGGAACAAAAAATCCATTATGTATTTGCTCAGAGTCTGTAAACCATCTTGCGAAAACCTGTGAGCCATCTGGAAAATGTCTGTAAACGTTAAGAGAACGTGTGTGAACCGTCAGGTTGTTTTGCCTTGTGTATGTCTTACATTCCTATACCCCTCCCTCACTGCTCAGATGGACTGTAGTTTTTCAGGGGTTTAATACTAATCTTTGATAATATTATTTCCTTCTTGCTCTCTCTCTTTTCTCTAACTCTTAAATCCAAGGCCTCACGAACATGTTGCATTAATGTGGCCAGGGCTAAAACTATATAGGCTGTGTGTTGTAAAAAAAAAGTATATATGTATGAAGAAGTGTGTATACTGTATGTGTGTATAAGACTACGTTTCACGTATTTATAATGTATACATCAATAATATTAAAGATTTGCAAAACCATCTAAACAATGACAGAAACTCTCACGCCAAAGCAGGACTGAATGTATTGTTAGTTCATGTAATAGCTGGTCTAGATGAAGTTTTATTATATTATCTGTCTTGTACAGATTGAGGGGCTCAAATCATTGTGTGTGTACAATCGCTGTACGCTAACGCTGCAAGTCATGTTAATGCAAAGTGTGTGTGGCCTTGTGGCATAGTGTCACTCATAAGCTTATCAAAGCTGTCTCTATTTTCCCTCTCTCTCTCTCTCTCTCTCTCTCTCTTTCACGCTGTTTTGTTTTGATTGTTTGGTTGTTTTCATTTCAATCTGAATATATGATTTTTTTTTTGGTTCTTTTTTGTTGCACTCAATCTAATATGATGGACGTCCACTAACTGTGATTGCTCCCTTAGTACACCTCTACACAGGAAATAAAGTTTGGGATATCCTGTTTAGAGCCAAGGGGCTGCACCATGTGTCTTTTTATGATCAAATGTTCATTGTGATGTTCTTAGTATGCACACACAAGGAAGCACTTACACTACACCAAAGTACACAGCGCTGCTTTTTATGCACAGAGACCTGTAAAATTAACAGTGTCAGGTAACGTACTGTACAGAGCATGACCCTCAGGTAAAGATATTGATTACTAGGGAACACATATACCGATAAAAAAGTATATATTTAATGCACTGTATATATATTTATATATTTACCAAAAATTGAGTTACTAACCTTGAACATACGGGGTGTGTTTGCCTTGGCTGTAGAGCAGATGTCTGTCTTATAAAATAACTCGATAATTAATAATGCTGGACACTCAGAAGAATATTTTTTTTGCTTCCTGTTCTTCTGCCATGTGTGTGAGGGTCATTGTAGAGCATTCGTGATTCAGCCCATGAATTTAATCAAAGGCTTTGACTGTTAACTCGCAAGAGTGCTTTATGCAAAGAACTCAAATTACCGTGTCAGTCTCTGAGACTGAACTAGGATTCACCTTCATGGAAAATGACGTTCAAAGCCAGATGGAGTTTAATAATCTGAATTGTCTCATCCCACTGATTAAGGAAACATTTACAATGAACAGAACATCAAGTCAAGCCATAGGGAAACCACCAAGGTCTGACCTATTATAATTGAAAACGGGCAGACGGTCTTTATGTTCTCATGTTCAGTAATGAAAAACGTGCCAAACCACCCAATCAAATTGTAACTGAACTATGAAAATGGAGAGGAAAAAACATGACTGGTTCTGTCCATCTAGATAGTAAATTCTTAAAGGAACACTACATCCAAAATTAACATTTAATCATTTGCTCAGTCATGTTGATTATAAAAATATTCCAAAATAGTGGATATAGAGATTTTGTTCCGTGGAAGAATAAATGCTATGCAAATTTGCGATGACTTGACAATGAACAGCCACATTTTAAGTTCTGCATAGACGTTTCCTTAAAAGCAGAGATATCCAACCAGCTCCACAGACCTGCAGAGTTTAGCTCCAACCCTAATTAAACACACCTGAAGCAGCTCAGGATTTTGGGACTGCTGGAAACATCCAGGCACGTGTTGGAGTTAGGCTGGAGCTAAACCCTGAAGGTCTATGGACCTCCAGAAACATGGACTTAAAAAACTGCTTTAAAAGAAAAAATGGAACAAATTAATTTATTGTTGCTAAATCTTTAGTCTTTTATATTTGTAACCAGTCACAATTTATAGATGCCGACATGGCTTCTAGTTGAAAGCTTCAATTCAAAGCTTCAAGCTTCAACTTCTATAGGCTCATATAATTTCCTGGAAAGCCCCTGAGGCTGTGCACTGGCTTCAGATCAGCCTCTTCTGGGGTGAAATGCACTGCAGTGAAATGTATGTGACAGCAGGACCAGATTAAACTGCATATTATTCAAATACATCCATATATCATCCAACACACACACACACACACACACATACAATGTCAATCCTGTTTCAGCCCTTCATGAGTCTTACATGAGGGCATGTGTGCCGAAACATTTATGAGCCTCTTTAATTTAGTAATTTAGTTATCTGGGCAAAACACTGTTTGATCTTTAACTCAATGTTCAAAATATTCACAGTCTGCCTAAATGCTTTTCATTACATTTTAAAAATGAACTGACTGGATGTATTTGAGTCCAATTCAGAAGTAATCAGCTGTTTTCAAACCAGAATGCTCTTATGAAAAGAGCATCTGTCAGCAAACAGACACGTTTTATTATAGCATCCGTTTTCTTTTACTTCCAGTCGCACTCGTTTACTATTAACTTGTTTCTTTCAAGGTTTTCACTGTAGTTTGGCATTTAAGTGCATCAGCAGAGATGTTCAGTATTAACACCAGTCTTGTGCTTGAATCTGTGTGTTTCTAAACAGATCTCATTTAAACGGGACAATCCTGGAAAGCATTAGGAGTTTTTAAATGTCACATAAATGCCAGTAAGTGGTCTATGAGCCCTTAAATGTCTTTGTAAATGTATCACACAGTGTTAAAGGGCTTCTTGTGATGACTAGTGTCCAACTCAATAAACATTAGCAGACAGAGTACACACACAGACACACAGCAACAATGTTTTGTGTGCTAAAGTGTTGTTGTTGTGTTCTGAAGCAATTAATGTGGAAGGTTACGAGAGGAAAGTGTTTATTGTGTCCTTCAGTAGGTATTAGACAAGTTTGTTCTTTTTCTGGGCAATTACAAAGCTTGTTATTAAGACTCTTTTATGCAGCGAGCTCAAAGAAATTTTAATTGCAAATGGAAGTAATAGTTACCAAGTGGCTAATAACATCAGTAGATGTCTCAGATCTGAGCTTCTGTCCTAAACCGTTTAAAACCTCAAATTTATAACACTCTCCTTTTATAAACGTCTAATTGTTCAATAATCATGCCTGAATGTCCTGGCATCAGGACACTCTTAGTACTGGTTTAAGTCTACCATTCTGTTATATACAAAATGGTAAAAATAACACTAATTAAGCAATTTTGGGTCAGTTAAAATAATGTTGTTATTTGTCGCATCTATTACCGCATCTCACAGTGATGATTGGATCATAGGGGTCTCTCTCTATGAGCCTCAAATAACAGAACCCTTTCTAACAGCTCACAATAAAAATAATTACTAAAGTGAATTATATTTATCATCATTTTATTATTCAATTTGTTGTATAATGTGGTGTGAACTGCAGGTCAGAAAATCCTGAAGGGTTCGTATAGATGATCTCTCTCATTATTGAAAGAATGTAAAATGATTAAGACAACACACATGAATGAGACATGATTGGAGATATGTTCATTTTTCAGTAATTAGCCCTGTATATGAAGTGCTAAATTTCATTACTGCATGATTAACAGTAGCCAGTAGCTTTTCATTTACGATGGCCCCTTGTCTCAAACCCTCTGTTGTTTAACGGACCGTACCAGAATGAAAACAGGCCAATGCAAAACTCATGCATATCACGGCATGGCCTGCCATTTTAAAAAATGGTGCATTTAGCATGTAGCGAGCAGCTAATTATTCTGGCCGGTGCTTTCCAAGAAGTGTATTAATGTTCTCTTTCTACATGGATACATCTAATACTTCGCCCCAGTGAAGTGAAGCCAGCATTAACATTTACGAAGAATGAGGGAGAAAAAAGATTAAATATGAGCTGAGAAAATATAAGGGGGGTGATGTTTACCATTTCTGAAATTTCTCTCTCTCTTCCTCTCGCTCTATCCTTCTGATAATAAGGTGTGAAAGGAAGATGGATCGTATTCTGCTGGTCAGGTGCTTTAAGGTGCTCTGTGCAGTTAGTGTTCTGTAAGTAGAACATTATTCTGTACTGACTCTGTTCTGTAAGTAGAACACTTTTCTGCAATGTCAGGATTCTGGACCCTGTTGTACACTGTCAGTGTTCTGTAAGTAGAACACTATTGTGCACTGTCACTATTCTGTAAGTGGAACACTATTGTGCACTGTCAGTGTTCTGTAAGTAGAACACTATTGTGCACTGTCACTATTCTGTAAGTAGAACACTATTGTGCACTGTCACTATTCTGTAAGTAGAACACTATTG
>JAZGTK010022096.1:0-10380 GCA_036877625.1 Ambastaia sidthimunki
ATGTTGTTCTTTATTGAGCTGTCAGGTCCGATTTCCCATGAAATGTCAGTTTGGCTTTAACACATGTAAAGAAAGCACATAAAGTAACCTGCGATTTTATGTTTCAAACAAAGATGGCGACAGAGAGGCTAAAGTTGCAGATTGCAGCTTTAAATAATTATTTGACAAATTCAATAAATTGTAAATGTATAAATAAAATATAAAATAAAATATTTAATAAAATATTAAACTTAAAACATTTTATTTGTTAATATTTTAATTTATATTGACCTTTAACAATAATTGAGAGTTTTTGATAATGTATTGGCAGATGTGCAGCAAAAATTTCTCTGGTACTGGAAGAGACTGTTATTAAATGTTGCTTTCATGACATCCCTAGTTAACAGTAAGCTTTCATCTGTATCTACAACTATTTACTACACAAACATACAGGTTTATTAACGTTACTGTGTCAGCAATATACACATTATGGACTTTAAAATGTTTGTAAGCCAATGGGGGACAAAAAAGTCATCAACATAAATCATATCAATCAATCTACATGGCAAAAACAAGCCTGAGGGAGTCTAGCATACAAGGCAAGAACAGTGCTCACCCCCTTAATGTAGCCGAGCAGTTTCAATTAACTCCACCTCATCTCTCATTCAGCGTTCCTCACCTGACCGTCGAGCACTGATAGACAATACACAGCGCTTCATTTCTTACCTCTAATCTCTGTTCTCTCTAAAAAACACCACAGCAGAGCGACGAAAGAGCCAGTCATTTCCCACTGTGACAAACAGTCTGACAAAGAGGGAAATATTCAAATAATTCAAATAAAACGTGCTCATCACGGCTGTTCCACCCGAGAGATCAATCTGGGAGAAACGTGATAGCCGCACTTTCTGTTTGTCATTTGTAAATGCAAAAAGCAATATTTCTGTCTGACCCCACGCTCGGAGGGTCCGCGACTGCCACTGTCTTGACTATTGAAGTGTGGATTTAATATCAATGAATAACATTGCTAGGCAACCGACAATGTGTTCTGTGTGCCATTGTCAGCCAAGCATGACCTTGGATTTAAAGAAACAATCACAGAGGCTTAAATAGTGCAAACTGACCTCCATTCCAGCACCATCTCGCTCTAAATCTAAAAGCGTGTTGCGCCGCCGACATATTGCGGGCTGTCAGCTCGGCCAGTCCCGCTGAACCGGTCCTGTCTAAACGCAGTAAAGCATTTACGGCACATGCATTTATGTACGGAGGTAATTGAAAAACAAGAGCATGAGAGCGAGGCACGAGTTTCTTGCCTCTGAGCTGCCTCTCATAGAGAGAAAACAGCGAGCCCTGTGTAGATAAACATAGAGAGAGATTTGCCGATATGAGCCTACCGTGTTCAGCCTCAAGCAGGCAACATTCCGGGAGCATTTTGGGATGTCTGGGGTCAATTTGTATCTTTATTGAGACATTGTTTCCTACAGAAAAACAAAGACATGGCAGCTTAGTTGCTTTATTGTGATTGTACACAGACAAATCGCAGGAAAATATGCAGTAAATGCAAGTAATGAGATTCAAATGTAGTAATATGGACTTCAGAAATAGCTCAGCCTAAAAAGGAAAAATTATTTAACTGATCCTCATGTCGTATACAGTTTGATTAAAAATGCCGATATGACATGTTTGTTTGCTACACATGTAAAAACCAATGCTGCTTGGCATCAAAACTAAAGTTTCAATGGAGGTGATTGACAGCTCCTGTTCACTATGAGCTGTTGTTAAAAGTTGAATAATAATTAATCACAAATTTCCACTTTCGTGTTTCACACAGAAAATAACAGCATATGGGTTTGGAACAACATCAGGGTGAGTAAATAATAACAGAATTTCTGTAATGGAAAAAATATCTCCTTCCAATTACTGACTGCAATTCTACTCATGGAATCTGCTTTTGTGGGTTTTCTGGTTCCATCACCCATGTCTGCTCATCTATTTCATCCAGTACTGACCAGAACTCGGACAGAGCCTCCACATTTAGCAGGAACTGATTGTGGACACGTGCCAGTGCTCTCTGTGTGTAAAAGGGCTATAATTCAGTCCCAGATATTTTTTTACTTGATTGAATGTAATGCTAGTTTGACTACTAAATATAAAGAAAAATTTTATATAGAATACAAACAAAACCACTAAAACTATAACCCTGAATGAATGCTGTATATAACAATGTTTTAAGCTTAGTTGCACCATTTTTATATGTGGATGCCAAATGTAAAAATCTTTCCGCAGTCAATGTGAACCAAAATGGATCAAGAAAGTTTTGTTTAGCTTTTTCAGGACCATCCAAAATCAGTATATGGAAATCAAAAACTGTAGATGTGGGTGTATAAACAAATTTAAAAATGGTAAAAATAAATCAGCTCTTTGGTACAAAAAATGAGTAACTTAAACATGTTGTATATTCTCAGAAGTGAGAATATTCACTGTATATTCTCTAGCTGCTAGAAAAAAGGATCCTTTTACATTCAGAGTGGGGGGGTTTGTCTGACATTGGCTAGGCTGTCTTTAATAACTACTGAACACTTCTGCATATGGAAGCTGTTGATACTGTCCACATGTCTGGTTTCATATCGCTGCGTTATACTCCTCAGCCCTCTGCCATCAAAACTTAGAAAGGAAAAAGGAAAAAAAAAACAGTCCCACTGAAGTCCTGCCAAGTCTTCATCAACTACCTGTCAACAAACCATTGATTAAAGCCCCAACCAAGAGCAAATCAAATATAAAAAGTGACTGAACAGGAAAAGACCAAAACTCATACATCAGCAAACAAGAGAAATTCAGTAATAGCGTTTGATCACTGAGTACCACACACAACCCATCTACAGCTTCCTCTAATTCTAACATACACAAACACAGTAGGCCTCTGTTTCCTTTGGAGCTGTCCACTTGTAAGGCAAAGCTAATGGTTTGAGTATGGCTGCTCATAAATCACAGCTGATGATTGACAGCTGATAGGGTTTGGCCCCATTTTGCTCCGTGCCGCCAAAGCGAGGGAGCGCAGGTCGCCCACGCCGCGCTGACCTCAGACCCGAGCTTCTCGCTTTCTACCCAGCTGCCAATTAAAGTCTTTAATCTCAGCCCAGAATCAGAACACTGGAATCTGGACACCAGATCCTCTCCGCTCAAAGCCATGTCCAGTGGTTTTATTTTTAGTGCTGCTCAAAAGCACTGCGGCTTTTCCGCTTCAATGACACATCAGCCCGCACCTGTACTAAACTTTACGGGTGTTTGATAGTGTGTTATCAAAATGATAAATTTCCAGCTTCTACAATGACGCCATTTTAAGTGCGAAAGTCCACAAATACTTCTGAATGTCAGTTTCCTTAGAATAACTTACAGCATGGAACTAATTATTGAGCTTACAGATTTAATTAGTCTACTGCTGTAGACCAGAGGTCACTAGATGCTGTAACTTACTGTAGAAAATGAAAACAGTTTACTAGAAGGTCAGCAAACACCTGGCAAATGTCAATCCTGATAAAATAAATAAAGCACCCAAAAATTATTTTTTAGTCCAAGCATCTTGGAGATGTTGGCACTTTTCTTTTGGATTTAGGCTGTCTCCATTTTTCTGTCTCTTCATGTAATTTTAGACTGACTCAATGATGGTGAGCTCAGATCTCTGTGTGGGCCATACCGTCTGTTGTGGGACTTGTTCATACAGAAATCTCACTTGATCATTGCTGTTAGTGACAAAGAATATCCAGAAAACCATACTGACATTTCCTACTGACACACCAAAGCAATGACATAAGCAAATGACATCTTAACACTTTTGTGGCAAAGCATCTAATGTTCAGTATTGTACACACACACACATACACACACACACACACAGACACACAGACAGTCAGACAGACAGTGTATTTTTAGTTGCCTGTATATTTTTGGTGTGAGGTAAAAATACATTGATTTTAGATCATAAGATGTTAAATCGCACTTGTCAACAGTAATTTTGTACTATTGTAATACCTCAACCACATAATACAGCCAATCTCAGCTAATTTAAGAGGGAGACGGCTTCCTGTATTTAGAAGATGAGATCTCCTGTTTTTTATTCTTTTACCACATAATTTGCTTGCTGATGTTGATTATGTGTCTGATGCATTTCCATACATGTTAAATTGGAGAGCGCAGAGGCAGAGCTGAATGGAGCAGTCAAAGCTGGTAATTGAACACAACAAAACAAATCAAATGACTTCTGTTTTTTTTAGACTGTAGCACTAAGGCAAAATATATAGACTGCAAAAATGTTTAGGTGAGGATCTGAGACCAACAGAACACATTAATGCGCGTGAGCTTTTTCCAACATAAAACAGGAGGAGATATTTCGTCACAGGAGAAAAAGCATGAACCAAATATGATGGGTCATTGTGCCAATACAGCGCACGCAATTTAACATTGCACAGGTGCAAAGACGTAGCAATTATTTCCCAATTAATGCCGGTTGTGTGATTATAGTTATGCTTTTATTTAAATATACGGTACAGACGAGATGTCCTCATAATTGAATTTCTGTTGGAACTGTGCCCAAAAAGTGGAACAACACAATGGATTCATCCCTAGTGAGGTGGCACAATGCTTACTGTTCTGTTAACTCTTCCAATTAGGTCCCTCCTCTTAATGTTCAATGGTGCATTTTCTGTCATTTAGTGAACAAGTGTCAAGTAAATAAATCAATAATTGCACACAAAGAAACGTGTTTTCCTTAATGTTCGTAGGCTATAATTGTGAAGGACCCATCATGTAACGCAGCAATGGTGGTTTATTCACATATTAAACCTGCAAAAATAGACACCTAACGGTACCATGGTGACACAATGTTTTTGGACATAAAAATACAAAATACAAAAATACATTCTTGGCTCATCTAAGAGCTAATTGTTACAGTATGTTTTACCTCCTTATTGTAAAAAAATACTGTAAAATAAAAATATTACCTAGTAAAATATTGCCTTAATCCCCCCATTTTTATATGATAATCATATTATATCTTATATATATCAATGTACCACAATATTACTAATACTAGTAATTTTTTGTTAATTACTTTTTTGTAAAGGTAGGTTAAACAATGGCGATAAAGTGACAATGAAGTTGAAATCATTTTATTAACATGACTTTTACAATTAATGTATATAAGTTAAGGTTATAGGTATAAGGTATCGTAACTTAACTTATATACATTTATTGTAAAAGTCATGTTTTGTTGAAAATAAGCTGTGTTAAAACACAGGCAATGAGCATTGTCTCTCTCTGCACACCAGGAGTCTGGCCGGGTGACTGGCTGAGTGTAAATTGCACCGAGACACACCTGCATGCACACCACGCCAAATCTTCTGATCCATATCATATGCTACTCACAAACGCACACACGCTCACTTCAGCCCCCAAAAGCAGCGCAGGTAATCATTGCTCATTCGAATATACATGAGAGGCAGTCAGACAGCCCCTTCTCTTTCCTGAACACAGGAGATGCATCAAGACATCAGCAGCCCAGCAGGGCTTCAGCCGACAGAAGGCCGCTGTGTGCTGAGCTGGTCTTCTCTGTCAGACAGTCATGTTCCACCGCCATCTCTCACCTAACACATCGCAGCTTCAGCGAGGAACCCTCCCTAACTCATGCCAAGTGGTTTTCATCCACCTCAAAGTAATTGGAGCAAACGTGTGACTGAAGCAGTGCCTGTTTTTCAGGGTGGGAGGTGAAACCAGAGGACGATGATAAAAAGAAACGACAGTGAAAAATGGGTCTCTGTTTTTGCTTTTAATTGTTATACGTAAGAGGAAACTCATCAAGGCTCATTAGAGGCCACTAACGTACGAAGCTTTCCAGATCGCCGTGCTGTTGGTTTATTTGGCACGATTCGAGCCTTTGTGAGCGGAGGTATTGTTTTAATGGAAGCAACATCAAAGCGGCGATGCAGAGCAGAACACCTTTCATCAACAAAAACATACCTTCAAATGCCAAAAAACTTTGGTAATTAAACTAATTGTAATTCAATTGTTGTTTATAAAAAAAGAGGCCAATTTCAGCGGTATGATAAAAACTTTTAAATAACAATTTGATCAGCTCAAAAGTTTTGAAATAAGTGAGGTCCACGTGATGAGCAATGGAACAGGAAGATATTCTCCGAATTCACTGTAGAGAATTATGGGGCCTCAGTTGGATACAGAAAACAAATAGTCAAATAAAAGTGATGTTGAATGTTTGAGAGATAATTTTTTGTTGATGTTTTTTGACACTGACTACAATTTTAACCTTCTTAGGATTCTCAGCAATTCTTCAGTTTGTATTTCACCCAACAAGCAATAACACACATTTGGGTAAGACCTCACAACTCAAGAGCATCTGAGATGTCTTGACTGGCTCCTGTTGAGTGAGCTGCTGTTGGGTGACGGAGGCCCTTGTGAAAGGTGCCCGGCTCTGAGAAGATGAGCAGATGTGAGGTGGTTAGATCACGGCTATTTTAAGCACTCAGCAGGACGGTGGGCAGGTGGGCACAGGGGGCTTCTCACGCCCCGCTGAATCTCATCAGGACCCCGTGCAGCGTCCACAAGGAGCCAGTGGCATCTATACCTTGTCCCTACATCTGATGCCAAGCAGAGCTCACGCTCACAACCGTGCTCTCTAACTAAACTACTCACGTGCCACAATTTTCTGCTTCTACTGTGGCCCCTGTAATCACCTTATGTAGATCACTCATGCTCTTATCTGTCACTGCATCCATGCACACTCTCTCGTCTCGCCTTCGGCCTCTGCCACAATCTCGCAGCTCCATCTCTCAACATAATCTGACAGTCACAGCACATTAGTGCCACCTGCTTAAAGTTAGATACTAAAACCAAAGTTCAGCTTTTTTGGTTGTCCAGCTGTTTACAAAGATTAGAGGAATCTGGATTCAAAAAAGCTGTGCGAATGTAACCTGATGGTACATTTGCAGCTGTGACCCACAAAAAAATATTTTTTATAATTTTAAAACATCAGACTTTTAGGCTTAAGTGTCATTTTTTTAATTTTTAAATTACACTCCTCTGCCTGAACTTAATATGCAGAAACAACTATAAGACAGTTTTTCCTCTTAATTTTCCCATTAAGTGTAATTTTTGTGGCACTATTAAACATTGCTATTTATATGAGCATTGCAATCTGCCCAACAAAGCGACACTGGCTCACTCAATGTTGTGAGTTTTTACTAGAACTGTCTGTTTTAAAACAATCATTTGAAAACAATTTTTATAGCATGAAATAGTCAATGTGTTTTTAGTGTCTACAAACACCATGATTTATCAAAAAAGTCTATGAAAAAATATGGTTTATAAAAATATAACATTGAGAGAAAATAAGAAATAAAAGAGGCCCTGAACCTTGGCTTCAACTTGGACTTGAGCTTGAATGTAATGGCTTGTTGAAGACCAGCAGAGTCCTCTGCCTTCAGCTTAAGTGTGTGAAACTCTGCATCAATAAAGAGCAACTTGCCAAAACAGATCAATAGCACCATATGTCAGACAATTTACCAGTGACCAGTATAAAGATCATTATTATAAATAAAAACATTTGCATTTTGACTCCTTGAGTACTCCATAGATAAATCAGTCAAGTACTCCAGGAAGGAGCGAGTTTCTTCTGTGCCATTTTTAAATTGCTGGTCTGTAGATCTACATATTTTGTCTTTTGTGCATCTCATCTCACTGTATGTTCAGTTTTTGCATTAAAACAGCACACATCACAACCATTTCACATCGATTTGGTCAGGACGTTTTTACTCATTACAAATAAAGGGTCCAGACCTGTTAGCTTGATCAAAATAGATTTTTGTTGACTTCTCATTTTGAGATGATCCTCATACACATTCCTTTCTCCCTCTAAACAGTGCTGAAAGTCTTGAATCGAGTACACCAAACCACAACAGATTTATGCTCGCTAATGTTCCAGCACTTCACATGACACGCTCGTATTTCAGCAGCTTATTTACGAGTCGTGTAACACAGCACATTGTGGTTAGAACCTGCACGCACACTTTGCTCTGAAGGATCACATATCCACATTGCACCTCTGAGCACTTAGATCCACATAAAATATCTTGGAGAAATACCTCTACATTTACTTTGTACTACCGTAGAATACAGCCAGCTGTTTGAATCTCTACTCAAGGTCACTCACCAGTGAGCATTTTGTAACTTATACTTCTGTGTGCATGTAGCACATTTAAAATCAAACCCTATTTAAAACAATACTATTTTGGGAACATAATTTAATTAATTAAAAGTTATGAACATTTTCGTTGTCATACAAACTACGAGCCAGTAATGATATTGATCTATTTATTATGAACCTATTAGGTTTCAAATTCAGTTAATTCAGTAAAAGACACGTCAGACTGATTCAAACCATTCTCTCTTGAGATTGAAAGACTTTCTGTGCGATTCATTTAAAGAATCTGTTCAAAAGAGTCATTTGTTCATTAAACTATTTATGACTGCAGCTGAAGACAATGTAACGGAAAGACTTCTAACCTTATCGCGTTTAATTCGAACCACAAACCCACAAGTCTATAAGATATAATTATTATTGCTGTAAAGGTGTAGATTCAGCAGTGGCTCCAGACTCTGTCTTTTTCCCCTCACAACACAAGAAGCCACAGGATGAATCTTGTGCATCACATTCAATTACATGAGCTTTTGGCACAAAATCACACCAATCATTCATTTCCTCAAAATTGAGATCTCCTTTCCGAGCCGGAATCCCATTCAGTCATTCTGCATTCTACAGGGATCTGCTGCTACAGTATCAAGCCTCGCTGCCGTTCACCTCGCTTGATTGAAACAGCTTGACGGCTCGATGTCTTGCTGGGAGGATTGATGAGAACATTACATTTGCAAGCAGAAAATCAGCTTCCTTCATAAACGGCAGAGGAACATTTGGCATGTTTGCATACAAACAGGCCATAGATGAAAGCGTAAAACCATACAAAGATTTATTTTGTTGGAAGAGTATGAGGAATAAAAAAACACAAACTGTAATACTGTCAAGGCCTCTTTTGTGATGCATTCTCACCACAACTTTCCAGATATGCAAAAACCCAGCTACTGAAAATAGTACAGTTATTCCATTCTCACAGGTGCCACCAGGGATCATGGGTTTTAAAATATAACTGCTGGCTAGAGTGAGATGGTGAGAGGACTAGCCAATAGGAAACCTGCTCAGGTGTCATTATCTTGGCGGGGTGTTAAAAGACCACAGCGAGAGGCCCCACGCTTCTCTCTCATACATGTGCAAGGTGTGACAACCTCTCAACATGGCTCCTATGCACCAATTGTCTAAAAAAATTCTGAACAGTTATGGATGATGATGTCAGACCAAATGCAATATCTCACAGTAAAATAGGACCAAAATGGGATCAAAGTCAAAATATTCCACTTTCATTTTCTTATGACCTAATGCTTTTCTGTGATACTCCGAATAGCTCACTTACAGACCACTTTAAAGCAGCCAGAAACTGATGTTTTGTAATTTCCTAAATATGTGACTCTTTTGAACTATTCTGAGGATAAGAGGGGAGAACACACCTGACCCCATCTATACAGTAATTAACTGTAAATGTGGCTTCTTCAAGGCAACTAAAACTCATTAAAATGACCAGGTTCTGCGGCACTTCCCCCTTTCTAAACCAATCAGAGGCCACAACTATGCCGGACTTGAGGGTATTAACACAGACACAAATTAAGGATCTTAATTAATCTCAAGTGCATTTATAGATAGCGCTAGTGTATAATACTTCTGACCGCAATTCAGGTCTGAAACGTGCACCTTATTTCCAGACTAACTTTTACATTTCCCCATTAAACTTGAGAGTGGGTCTCCAATTAGACCAATTTGCATCTGCTAATATCATAATTATATCTTTGGACATTAATAGAAAATGGAAAATGAGAAGCCTACTGAAATCACAGCTTGATACATGGCTGACGGACACCAAATTAACCCTCTTTTATTACAATGCAAAAAGGACACTAAATGTTTATATAAAACTGTAGCATGTGGATGACAGACATACATGTTACTGATGTTCTTCACCTTTACGCTGCAATGCAAAAGATTTGCATGGAATTTTAAGGAAACACAATACAACCTGAGCCTAGAGAAGGAGGAAGGCCACAACTCAAAGCATCATACTTATCCCATCCGAGAACCTTCATCTCTGTTATCAGCTGGGAATATTGAGGTGGCAATAAAGACTGACATCCTGGCCGGCTCCTTAGTGCGACTTCCTGAAAAATGATGCTGACTTTTACAATCTTGCATGACATGTCAACAACCTCTGGTATAAAAATTGGGTGCTTTAGGAT
>JAZGTK010022097.1:0-10379 GCA_036877625.1 Ambastaia sidthimunki
TTATCTGATGCGTCCACAGGCCGACCTGAGCTGTAACATCCTGGAGGATTCTGGAATGTTCTACGGCGTGAGCAGCCTTTACGAAAGCTCGGAGAACATGACCATCACCTGCTCCACAAAAGTCTGCTCCTTCGGAAAACAAGTGGTTGAAAAAGTGGAGGTGAGAAATCAACACTAGCTCATATGGCTTAAACAAGGAATTTGATTGGATTAAATGAAGGTCATGAATATGCATAAATATGATAACTTGCTCCGCCTCTAAAATAACATTCCATTTTCGATGACATCATCAGGGCTGTTCCGTTTCAACCAATAGTTGCTTCACTTTATTTAACAAAATCTTTAAGTTAAAATATCTTCATATTATTGAGTTTCAATGTATATTATTAATTTTGCAATATAGGTGGTTTTATTATAAATGTGTGTTTAAGTTGTGTGTAATTGTTTTATTAGTAAAAGTTTTCTTCTCTTTCAGACAGAGTTCGCTCGGTTCGAGAACGGCCGCTTCACGTATACAATCAGTCGGTCTCCCATGTGTGAATATATGATCAACTTCATCCACAAACTCAAACACCTGCCGGAGAAATACATGATGAACAGTGTGCTGGAAAACTTCACCATCCTGTTGGTAAGTGTGTGTGTTTACTGTATATTTACAGACACAATATGGACATATGTAGGTGGATATGTCCACACACATAAACATTTTGTGTGTGTGTGTGTGTGTGTGTGTTAAAATAATGGAATAAAGCAAGACATTTTTATGCAGGTTAGTAGGTTAGTAAAAGTTAAAGTGGGTGATCAGAGGTTGCCATGACTCCCACAACCCTATAAAATGATGTTGTGACATTAAATTATTAACGGCTTGTTTACAAAGTACGGCTGCATTCCACAGACTGCAGTTTTGGTTGTCTGTTGCTAACGGTGGCGTTTCTGGTGCTGTGGCAGGTGGTGACGAACAGAGACACGCACGAGACTCTGCTGTGCGTGGCCTGCGTGTTTGAGGTCTCCAACAGCGAACACGGAGCTCAACACCACATCTACAGACTCATCAAAGAATGAAGCTCGTCCGGAAGCTCGTCCAGCCCTCCGCTGGCCAGATAGTAAGAAATAAAGCAACAAGCAGAGACTTTATATTCACTGAGGCTGTAGTCCAGGCAGCTAATGACTAAGAAAAGCCTTTAAATGACTTAACCTCGTTTTGATTGGCTGTGCCTGTGTCAGTCCCGCCCACAAGGCGTTTGTCACATTGTGGGTGTGGTCTAAAATAAACTACATTTATTATTGTTTTTGTCATTTGTGTTTTGATGTTTTAAATGTTATTGTTACGTTCTTTGGATGTTTATATTATTAACCTGATGTTTTTAAACAACGTTGTTTTGTATTGATACAGTGATATTTGTTTTTGTCACACTTAACAGTAGTTTTAAAACACTTATTTTTCACTCGTAGAGAATTAAACGTTTATGAAAGAGTGTGAAATAGATACTGTATTATTTATATAGAACCGCCTGCCTTACACAACACACGCGTGACCTTCAAGACACTAAAACACAACACTTAGAAACAAAAACAACTTAATACAAATTTAAACAGCAAATATTTTAAAATACATGGATGACAAGTTGTATATAAATCAGACGACCAGAAATGTTGAACACAAATCCACATCAGTTTTTTTGTTTATGTTCATGTACGACACCTATAATATATGGTGACAAAAGTTGTGGGTTGTGTCTGTTTGTGTGTCAGTGTTTTCTTTGCATTTATAAAAAACTTGTTTTTCAGATAAATTTGGGAATTTTTGTAGCAAAATCACCAAAGCATAAAAGTGTATCGTGCCTTAATGTTTCCCATCACAGACTCTTATTCTCACGTTTGTATTTTGTCCCGGACACGTGTTTAATCATGTCAGACAGGGTGAAATGAGCCACGTTTCTCTCTTGCACACCAAATAAATTCGCTTTTGTTTTTCCACAGATGCTACAGGTGTTGAAAGTGCCTTTTGTGGTGTTTTCTTTAGCTCAGAAAAGATTTAAAATGTTGACTCAAAGTCATTTTTGGATTATATCACCATAATGCCTTTGACATCTGAATTCTGTTGCAAGCGGAAGGAAAATTAAACCTTATTCTAAGACTGAGAGAATTTAAAAGTGCATTTTCTTGTGTTTTTACATCAGTCAACAGTACAACGTAAATATATGAAACAATGACGTTAAAATTCTTTCTACGCCGTGTAAGAGAAAAGCCACCGATTTCAATGTGATGTATAGCAGATTTTATAGTAGTTTTTGTTCAACCACGTTTAACATGTTTTCAGTAAGAGAATAATTTATCTGCAGAGCACTGAATAGCTTTTTAATAGCTAAATTCTTCTTTCAAATAACTGTTTTCAATTGTGTATTTCCCTTTGATGAAGAGATGACACGAAAGAAAATAAAAATAAACTTTTAGTGTTTGTACCACAAAAGTTTCTGCTTAGATTTTTTATCTTCCCATTTACTCAATATTTAAAAAACAGCATTTTTTTCTTGAACCCTTTAAAATCAAATGTGTAATTTTTGATCAGATCACTAGATGGCGGTGCAGATTAACAAATGCATTTTACTTTTATACAATTTATCGTATTCATGTGTTACCAAAGATACAATTATTATGGTCTGTTAGTAATAGGTGGGGAATACCAGAACTAAACTAGCGGTCTTCTTTACAATTAACCCAAATCTCATGTGAAATTAATATTTTATCATGACATTCATTGGAAACATTTACATGAGATGACATTATACATAAGAAGAGTTAGAAATGTTATTTTCATATATAATATAAAAATACAAGCTATTAAAATTGGAATTAACATTAATTTATGTATATTATGTATAATATGGATCATTTAATGTATGTATAATGTAATAATGTATAAGAAAACCAAAACTGTATAGGCCATCACGATGAATATTGCTTGTTTGGTTATAATTTTATCCATTGTACAGAAGAGAAAACCGATTAAAAACTCTCACCAGGATAAAGCAACGATCAAAACTGCATTAAAATTAGTCCCATCTTGTGGAAATAAACTTGCAATGCAAACCGCATCAAAAAGTGTTTTGCAGAATCAAATGACTGCAGATGATGTTTTTAGATATACAAAAACCAAACAGAAGTTTTTACTTGTAGTCTTATATTAGACTGCTTGCTGTGTCCAAAGTGACTTCTTAGTCTATTAATATGGAGCAAGACACTTTCTCAGAGGTAAAATCTTGTAGCATTAAAGCAGCAAACCAGACAGACAAATAGCTTCATTTGTTGTCGACAGGGGGCGCTGAGTCCTTATATTAGACCCCAATTTGTATAATCAACAGTTGTCAAACGTGTTAAAAAGCCGTCCCACTGTTTTTGCAGTTAAAATATAACATATCCACATTCATCCTGCAGATCTGTGTTTTTAATATTGGTGTTTATAATGCCTGCAACCATCAAAAGCCCAAACAAAATGTAAATTGCTTTAACGACTTACAGCTAAACGTCAAATAAAATCAATGCAATGCGTATTTGTCGCACACGTATTCTCTAGTTTAGATCAATGTATCTTTTCTGCTGTAGTGAAAACACAGCAACTTCCCTTTCAATGAAATTCAAATGTGTGTGCAAGCCCTTTAAATGAAGACACCACTTCCAGCGCAGGTACGACACCTGACAACAAAGACCGAGTAACTCCGGGTTTATTTGCTCTTTATAAGTCAACAAGTTATTAAAATCATCAGATCAGCTCGGAAACAGGGATCTAAGAGATTTTATTAGGGTAAAGTTTGATTGTTTTGGCTGTGTTGTTTTGTTTTGGTGAGCGTGGACCCCTCTCACAGGTCGAGATGGTTTGGTCCAGCCCATCTGTTCTTCTGCAGTGTAATGAGGATTGAAGCAGATTGAGACTCTTTGGGTCGTAATGGCTTCAACACAAGTTTTGCTGTTTGGTTAAAGCTCTTCGGTCTTTTTTTGAGGAACACACTTGACGTTCAGGCAGTATTTTCTAATGTAAGATACTCGTTGGATGAGCTCAAGATGTTTCAGGGATGTGTAACTTCAGTGGAGATCCAGTCCTGGTGGGAAGTGCCGGCTGTTGCCCACTTTTGCTCTCTGTTCAGGACGGCCTTTCATTTACCAGACTTTGAAATCGAGGTAATTTATCTCTGTTTCATGGTTTATTTTGGTTTATAGTTGCCACTTCTGAGTCGACAACAGCAGATTCGTGCTGGCCATGTTCTCCAACCACCTGCCTCCATGTTCTCCAGATAACCAGTTTACACAATGAGTTTAATCGGACTTCAACCTGTGCCACTGAGTCTCTAGTAATGTTATTATTAGAATAAAACGAGTTGTTTGGTTTGTATAATAACAGGACTAAACTGTCTGACCAGAGGTCTAACCAAAATATAGTGACTTCTGCGTTTTTGATCTGTACATCAAAATTCTCTTTAATGTTCAAAACTTGTTTGTTTGGCATCGTTTGTGTTTGTTCTGAGTTACGTGATAGTATCAACAACATCTGGCAACTTTGTCTTGTTTGTTTTATAACCTCCAGATCTTTTACAAACGTTGTAACATCTCAGTTTATATAATGTTTTTGGCGTTAAAATGAGCTTAACATTGACTTTTTGCTGTTGTTAAGATTTTACACGGCGAGTGGCATCAGATAAGATTTACTCGTAAACTTTGGCTTCATGAACTCGGTTTCCTGTTTTTCCTTTTGTTGTGAATACGATGACCGTGTTTATTGTAGGATCACAGACTGGCTTCGAGTTGGTCATTGTGTTGTGTTATTGACCTGCTGTCTTCACAACAATGGCTTTAATTCATCACAAATAATGAACTTTGTCATCGATCATGCCCAGATCCGATACGCATGTAACCCATGAACACTTACATAACTCAAGTGTCCTTGTTTACCGCGATCATATCCAATGATTTCCCATAAATAAGGAATAACATGGGAGCTGTTGGAGGGTTTATTTGTGACTCCATGTACATCGTTTAAAGGGCTGAGAAATTGCAAAGACAAGTCATCAAACTCTTGGTCCGCCAAGATGGTCCGCAAACCGAGCGTTCAGTTTCTTGCGTGCGCGCTTTGGGGATCTTATGTAACGCGGCGATTACAGATTAAAGGTTTTACATTCAGTCATCGACCGTTTCACGATTGCATCTCAATTGCATTCATGTCCAAGGTCATTCAAAAACACACAAAAGCTCTCGTTCCCACTTTACTGCCCTGGTGACTTTGCAGACGGGTGTGAATGGGGCGCAAGACGCGACTGTGAATAATCCAGTGGGTTGTTTTTTATCTCGTAATTGAGACGTTTTTCCAAGTCATTGATCCAAATTGTTATTGTTATCCATGCAGAATATTTCCCATCATCTCCACTTATCAAAGCTGTGATGTTTATGTGATTTATATCATTTATATAATATCAATAAAGTCTGATGTGTTTATACTAAGTTATATTTATGGTGCCATTTCACATTCAGCATTTTTTCTTAGTCAAATTGTTATTGCTTAGTAATTATTTCATAATCATGAAATATAACAAACACAAATTGATAGAAAAGTCATCCAAGCAGATTTCTCAGCCACTTATTCACTAACAGATGAACCTCTCTGTGGTAATGCTCAAGAATAGATGACTAGTTAGAAGATTCGTTTTTGTGTAGTTCATCTGTCTTGCCACAGTTGACTCTGGATTTGTTATTGTCAGGGAGATGTCATCCATTCTCACCTGTTGAGGATATAATTTGGTAGTTACAGTATAATTTTCCTTAACCTGTGATATACCCTAAACTAAACAAGTGACCAAAAAATATATGTTTTGGTCATGATTGTCACGGTTACACCAAACTTTGTGCATGAAACACGGTGGATATTGCAAATGCAACAATCCTTTATGAAGTCTAAGGTCTTGCTCATCTTCTTGTCTTCTGAGAATCCGTATCTGAATAAAGATTCTTCTTGGCAAGCTGACAAAACGGCTCCTTGCACATTGTTCCTTGGTTACACTTCAGTCACAATCCGTATTCCTTCCCTATATGAGAAGTGCACTACAGGAAGAGGCCACACTTGCCTCTCGCTGCCTTTTGTCCGTGTGAAGCACGCTTAATTTCCTAGCAGTGTGGCTGTGAAACGAGCCCTGAAATTCCACCGTTCCTGGGGGAGGCTGATTCCTTCAGGAACTGAGTTCTTCCACCCCTTTATGCATGCTCACAGCCAGAGGGCTAAGCCTGCTGACCGGACACAGAGGATGAGCGTTGGTGTGATGTGTCTTGTCTGTTTTCATATGTCTTCATTAGCTCTTTGATGTCTAGAAAGTGGGTGGAGAATTGATCTGTGGGTATTTGGTCTAAGCCTATATCTCAGCAGAAAATGAGAGTGGGACTTAATTTAAGTTTCTGAATTGATTACATCTGGTGGGCAAAGTCAGCAACATGGACAGCTGGAGAAAGACAACCTCATTACTGATTAATCCTGAGTTCATCATGTTTTTTATAGAGCTGATTATCAAAAGCACATCTTGTTTGAAATCAGTTCTTTTGTTACATTTGTAGTAATTTCTATTGCTTGTTGAATTAGTTGTTTTGTGGCTGCTGTGCTACTGTCTGTTCATTTTGTAACCCCAAAAAAGTTACAGATTGCATCTTTAATGACAGTCTGTCCTTTACGAGTTTATGGTTCAGATTCCTCATGCACCCCTAATTAACTCTCATCTCTATCAGAGATCATGCAGGTCATTGTTAACGAGCTCCAGTCTCTGTCAGGCTTGAGCTTCTAATGTAGTATGTCCACATGTTCACTGACAGATGCTTGTTTTAATTATTTTTATATGGCTGTTATTATTTTGACCCCTTCCTTTTCTTCCTTGTCTCACTTCAACTGCCAGTTACTCTCTGTCCTCCACCCATCCTGAGGTAGAGTGTTCTTCCACTATTGAATAGCACATTCAAGGTTCTGCTTGCAAACTCTGGCTCCATCATTGGCCCTGGCATGGGCATGACTAAATCACAGATGGTGGGTCTTTCATTGTGTCTACAGAGATGATCGTAACTGGGTGCTGCAATTTATCTGGAGCTCTTTTTTTACTGGGCCTTACGTCGTATGACTGTAAAGAGATTTAATCTCAAAGGGGCCTGGTGTAGAAATACAAGCTCATGTTTTGAACAGCAGATGGATTATTATGAGGAAAATGGATTCGCTGTCGTTTTGCTCCGACACTGGGTGTTGGTCGTAAAGGATAGTTGTGAGTGTGTACGTTGATGTACATTGATGTATCTGTAAAGCCTGTGTTGAATTAGGGGCTTTGATGTGAGATGGGCTAACTCTTGGTAGAGCTCCTGTGGTTTGTATGAGGAGGAAGTGAGCTTTAGTTGTATGATTTGCACCATCAGAAACTGATGGGTCAGCAAGACTTCTTTTAGACCCCAGATGCTGTGACTTGAAAAGGGTCTCTCTTACCCACCTGCATCTTCAAGATGTTAAATGACAAAAGTGATGATGTCATGTGCATGCATTTTATCTGTACAGTCTATAGGTATGAGCAGTACATGCTCAGTTGCGTGCATGCTGCTATCACTATAGAAATTAAATGCGAGTATAATCTATTTAGCAGGAAAGCATAGCTTTCTTTACAAAGTGATATCACAAGCTACTTGCCTGGCATGTATAATCATCATTTCTAGTTGTTTCTGTGGATCTGTGTGAAGGCAGATCGATTTGACAACATCATCCTGTCTGTGTATGTGTAACTTCTCTAAAGCACAAAAGAGAAACTTAGGTTTCCCACAACATCATTGTCGTGTAAACATAGCAAGCCGCCATAACATCCACACTGTGAAAACAAACTCTCCTCCCCCACATCTGATTGACAGGTGAGGGCAGAAGTAAATGTATCAGATGGTTTCAAGCAGGGAGGGGGGGTGTTTGTGAGGCTTGTACTCTGTGGTGTTTGTTTCAGCTGCCTCCATTGTTGTATCACTCCATGGTTCCCAATGCCTGTCTCCAGTTAGAGGCTGCCTCAACACACACGGTGCTCTGAGGGAAGTTAAAATTTAAACTGAATTGTGAAGCTCCACTGTGATCCTAGTTTCATGCAAGACCCTTTTAGACTGTGACTGTCAGGTGTTCAGCAGAGCAAGATGGTGTTGTTGGCTCATGACAGCATTGTGCAAGAACCGGTTATTAGCTCATAAGAACATGATGGGGAAATTTGCTTTTCAGTGTGTCCCCAGCTAGCAATTTTAGGTTGTAAGATCGTTTCCCTAACATTTCCCTAACAATTGTTATTGCCTGGTTATAGGAATGTTAATCAGAAATTTAATTCTCCAATGTTTTTAAAACATTCCACTAGCTACTTAAAAATAACATTTTTGATATGATATATAATATTAAAAAGTTAATAACGAATAAACTAAAATATACGAGAAATACAAGAAAATGTTTTTAATAAAACTGAAAAAAATAGAGAATGCCAACGTTCTGAGAATGTTCCTATTTAGCTGGGTCATCAGTGAGTGTGTCTCTCCCCCTGCAGACAGCTGAGTAGGTGGGGGTGGCAGTCAAGGGGGGAACTTCACCCCCTAGCCCCACAGAAGAGTTGGATGTTTGGGGTTGGGGGATGCAGTCTACGCAGAAGACACGAGGGACCCTCAGCCTAGAGCAGACAGCAATGAAAAAAATGTGCACGTGTTAGAATGTGTATTTAGGTTGGGTATTTATGTACATTAAGAGACTAGTAGATCAGTTTAATGTAACCCAAAGTGTTTTTTTGACTTAGTATAGTTCTCTAGTAAAGATAAACCAACTATATTACCTCATGTATCCAGCTCAATTTAGTTGTACTTTCCCTGCCAGTCTGGCTCTGTTAATGATCCATGCACATGCCTATTGTTACACCCAGTTGTATTGTCCAACATCCTGTTGCAAGACCACCAAGTGAAGGCTATGCAAGACACTGGGTCAGCAAAGGGTTTTTGTTGAGGCCTTTGTGAGGAGACTCAGTTTCCTGGAGTTAATGATCCCCACCAGTGTGGTGATCTTCAACTCAGGATGCCATCCATCCATGACCACTTCGTTGCGCCTGGCCATGACATTTAGATAAGTTGCCCAGCTCTGCTGTCTAACTTTCTCTGTTCTTGACCCTTCCTGAAATTTGGCTGGTGTACTGATATAAATGTATATGATGAATGCACTGTAAGTCGCTTTGGATGAAAGCGTCTGCCAGAGCCTTAAATGTAAAATGTAAGTTTTTTTAAGATCGCTTTCTGTTTATGCTCCAGCTGACACTGGGCTCCTGGTTTCCATGCTTCTCCACAGTCAGGAGGTGTGAGTTGATCCTCTGTGACCCTGTGCTCTCCACCATTTCTCTAGAGAGAGGCTGCAATCTGCAGCTTGAGTGGATCTTACAATGAATAGATGAGCTGCTTCTCTTGCCCTTGCAGACCTTGCAGAAGAAAGCAAACAGAGCTCTAAATCACTAAGATCCTTATGATGGCACATCAAGGAAAGTGTACTGGTGATGAAGCATTGGACATTTACATACTTGCTTTGCTGGTCTTCCTTCAAAGGACATTGCACATTCTGAGGAGAGCAGTGCATGCTGGGGCAGGTTGTGTCGGGTCAGTGAAAGGAGGCATCTGCTAGCCGTAGCAGTAGCTTTGGGCTCATGCTGTCCTTTCAGTACACTGAAGTGTGCAGTTGCATTTACTGCCGCTTCAAAAACCCTCAATGGCTGGTATACAATGGTAGAAGAAGGGGGTGAAGGTTAAACTTGAACCTTACTTCCATCTTCTGGGTAAAAGCTTTACAGAAAACCTGGAGATAGTGTTGTTGTGTGTGCGTATGTAAAAAGTCTGTAGGTATGCTTTGTAGCGCTGTGACCTCACATTTTAAAAGATTAATTTTAAAGAGACGCCACAAAGCCAAAAGCATCAAGCATTAAAAACATCAAGATAGACAAATAAAGCTGATGTTTTTTCTTTTTCAGTGGTTCATAAAAGCATCCGCTAGTTAAATTCAACACTGCTTAACCTCGTCCCTCCTGCTGTTTACTGTTTGTTAGGAACTTGAGCAAGCACTACTGAATCAAGACCAAGACTTCCTCTCAGACCTCCTCTGCTCCCTGCTGCAAGGATGTTACCAGCGCAAAGACATCACGTACGTTACCCTCCTCATCATCTCGAGCCGCTCTGAAGGAACAATAATTGAATGTACAACGGCTGCACGATATTGAAAGGAAAATGTCAAATGCGATAACTTGCCAATTAATGCGTCAAGCAGTATTCAGTGAAATAATGCTTTAATTTTAGAAATTCAATTTAGTGATGCAGTTTGTAACTTTTTT
>JAZGTK010022098.1:0-10379 GCA_036877625.1 Ambastaia sidthimunki
CACAATCGTTATGTGTTGTATTTATGGACTGTGATTAATCGACAGCGTTGTTTGTACTGAATCTCACAATGTGTCTTGTATGATTTAAATTATTACAAGCGGGTGGAAGTCGTGTACAGCCTCAGGAGGGAGAATGGTGTTCCATACCAGACATTTACCCACAATGCACAGCGTGTGTGTATGTCTTTGTGGGGGTGTGCATGACTGTTTATTAGAAGAATCTCTTTATCTACCACAGATTTCTCTCTCAGCAAACTCTGTTACTTACTCAGAAGAGCAGAGCAGCGCAAACAAGCGCTCTCACCTACTACATGCCCTATATTGCTTCAAGAAACGCTTCTAAAACATCAGACATCTAAAGTGCCTTTTCTGTGAGAGTAAAGCAGGGCGGTGGAACAGGCCCTATGAATGCTGGGATTGCACTCATATACTGTAACCACATTGTTCTTTCTTTTCATCACATTGGCACGCATACAAGACACGTCGATACACTTTTCAAGGGACGCAATCATTTACGTCCGTCTCAAATTCAGGCTGTTAGGACAAACAGAGAACCAAAGACAGAGAAATACAGGTCTTGTCTTCTCTCTGGAAAGATGAAGGGATGGATGAGTAAATAAACGTGTCAAGATGAGTCATTTACTCTTCCCAGAAGTGCTGGAACCCCTGGAACCCCGGTCTCCCCTCTCCGCTCTATCCCCTCGCTCTCCTCTCCCTCCTCGTTCTTTCTCTGATGTGTCCCTCTTTTCTGAGCTTTTGTCTGATACCTCTATTTTATCCGATCGGTCTGAGCGCTCAGACTTCTCTGATCTCTCCGCCCGCTCTGATGGCTCCGCCCCCTCTGAACGCTCCTTGCGCTCTGATTTGTCAGGGTCGGTGGAGGAGTTTGGGGCTTTTTCCCATATGGCAATTTCCTCGATCTCTTTTAGGCTAGCATTGATACTGTTCACCCAACCCTTTAGATCCTCCTGAGAGACAGAAACAAACATGAGGCTGTGACCATCAGTTCTTAGTTGCAGGATTATGGTTTGCCACATAATACTACGATATTAGCTAACCATACAGCCATACATGGTGTAAACGTATTACACACTATACACCCACAACCCTGCCTTGCTAGCACCATCCAAGTTAATAATTTTAGGCTGTAAGAACATTTCCATTAAGTAACAAAAACATTAAATAAGTGTTAATTATTCTGTAACATTTTTAAAATGTTACACTAACAACTTCATAATGTTCTTGAAAAAAAGTTCTACTAATGTTACTGCAAGAACGTTTTTTAAGTAACTTGAGAGAGTGTTTAGAGAACTTTAGCCAATGTTCTGAGAATGTTCTCTGTTAGCTGGGATGCTCTAGCAGTTTTGCTGGTGGTTAAAGTGAACTAATCTCTTAACATTTACCCTGCAGAATATAAACCAAACTGTTTGTCAAGTTTTTTTTCCATTTCTTCCAGTAAGTCTCACTCAGTGGAGGCCTGTCTGACGTACCTCATCCCTGGCCAGGAAGATGTAATCTCCATCTGCAGTGGTCCTAAAAAACAAATATATATTACAGAAATGTGTACAATGTTTCCATTATCCATGTGCTAACTTTCATTTCACATTTACATACATTTACATTTCAAATGCATATATCTGTGTCTGTCTTATACAACAAACGGACCAAATATATTGATGACACACGTTGCACTGAATAGATGTTTGTTCACTAGCACTGACTACAATATTTAGAATAATTAGATGTTTAGGAGGCATCAGGCATCATCTACCTGAGAATGAAGACATTCTTCTTCTTTTTGTAGCCGTTGGTGATGTCAAACGTACAGATGGCCAGACTGAGAAGAGGCTCGTCATTGAAGGTTGCAGTTTTGTGTCTCGCGTCCTTGTAGAACGCGATCTCTCCGTGTCTGAGCACGCAAAACAGATTCACCCACGACTTGCTACAAGAGATGCAAACGTTTAGCTGTAACACTGTAACTTGACATCACTGTGGCATTTGTATTTAATAATGTAAATATCAGGAAACATTCTCAGAACATTGGCTAACCTAACTAAAAAGTTAATAAAATTGTTGTTGCAGTAACATTGGTAGAACGTTTATTTATGCTATATATCATATCAAAAATGCTCTTCTTAGGTTGTTAGTGAAACATTTTTAAAACATTACAGAATTTGAAATATGTTTGAACAACATTTATCTAACCATGCACTAATACAACATCTAAAAAACTTGAAGTTTTGAATATTCAAAGAACTTTCAAACTAGCATTTTTAACACTTTTGTTACCTAACATTAGGGAAACGTTCTTACAACCTAAAATTGTGAGTAGGCTAGCAGGAAGTAGAGCACCTGTTTGGGCTCCTCTCTTTTCCCTCCTCCTCGTGTTTCCTGTAGAGGAAACCTTCATGTTGGACGGTGTGTGTAGGAGGTTGAGGTGTGGTTGGGACGCTCTGGGAAGGAGCAGAGCGTGACCTCCGGGGCTCCTCCGGTTCTTTAGGCCGAGGTCTTCGCCGCGGTTTGGGGCGATCGCGAGCCCGGGGTCGCTCCAGGCGGCTCACAGGTGCAGAGAGGCTGCTGGGGGGCCGGTACACCTCCCCCCTCGCCTGAGAAAAAGACATGCTGTCTATTGCTCCATAAAATAAACTTTCTACATGGATGAACTTTTGTTTCGTGTGGTGCTCCACAGAAAGTTCTTACAAGTTGTAATATGGAGAACATTGTGTATAAATTCATTAATGTCATGTGATGCGTGACTAACAGAAACTGATACTGAACATACATGACAAGCTTCTCTCTCCTGCACCTGCTCAACAATCTCAGCCATAGTGGAGCGTTTCTCCCTGAAAACAAAACAGAGTTAAACACCGACACAGACATTTTACTGTCTGAATGAGCAGATACCATCAACTTCTGCTTTAATGTAAGCAAAGCTGCAATCCATCACTTTTTTGGGGGGGTTAAAAATAAACAAAATCAGTTATTGAGCAAGTACAAGACAGATCAGTGTTCAACACAATCTCCTCATCTCACCCTCATTCACAACAGTACGTTACAAAGATGGCGACAGAGCGGCAAATGTTACGGATTGCAGCTTTAAGCTAATTCTACTAAATACAGACTAACTCTAATTACAGCAGTAGCCACACAAACACTCATTATTTTGTGTTCATCGGTTTGTTGCCATAGTGAATCTGTGTAAAAAGCTACATGTATTGTAAATGTCACTATACAAATCAACATGACCCACCCGGATTGTCTCTTGTCAGACGGCTCTTTCCCAGACTCCGCATCACTGGAATTGTGTTTGTGAACTCGCTGTTTCCCGCTTCCCTCCTGCTCGCTGGACGACTGTCTCTCCATCCTCCGGCGGTGACGTTCCTGCCTCACGATGAGCGGGAGCTCGTTGAGCCGCGCCTGGATCTCCTGCTCGCTGGAGGTCTGGCGGCCAAGCCGGTACTCTCTCTCCCGCCGCAGGTGATCCATCTGCGGGTCGGACCGGCTCCCGCGGGGGTCCCTCTGTAAACGGCTGTGGATCATCTCCAGGGAGGGGTCCAGGCCCATAGGGGAAGCTGGCACGTTTGCACCCCCGCAGGCGAGCTGAGCTCGGTGTGCCTCCAGTAAAGGTGGAACAGCTTTGTGAATGTGGTTGATTTTGGGCTGAAGGCAATCAGCTTTCAGGTGTTGCCAAGCATATCCAATTTTGGGTTCTACCACCCCCACAGCACCTAAATGGTTAAGGCTGTGGTAACCGGAGTTGTCCTCCCCTAAAAAACCCTGTTGGTTTAGTCCAGTGTAGCTTGAACTGTTGACCCCCATGACACCAACGGAATTATCCAACCCTGAAACACCCTGTTGTTTTAGCCCGTGGTAGGACAGACCCTCCCCTATAACACTTGATGGTTGGTTTAGCCCGTGGTAGGAGGAACCATTCATGACAGAGTTCAGGGTGGACCCAAGCCTCTGAGTGAGTGCATGTGCTATTGTGTGTTCTGTGGGGTGCGTGAGGTCCGGCCCAGGCTTGGACTCCAGAACAGAGTCCTGAAGAGGGTTACGAAAGAGAGAGGAGGATGAAGAAGAGGATGAGGAGCTGGGCACGAGGCAGGAGAGAGGAAACATCTGCCTGCTGAGGAGAGAGGAGGTAGCAGGCTTATTCTGTTCCTCTTTCATCTTCTCCGCCTGAAGATAGAGAAGAGAAATAGAAGAAAAACAGGTACATAAAGACCTAAGCTGCTATTTAGTTCTTAGCTTTATTATTGTCTTTTATTTTAAATCAATTATGTTTATTATTATTGTCTTTGTTTTACAGTGACCTGTCGTAATGAGCTGAAGTGGTCCTTCCACGTGGCCGCAGCCTTGCGGAATGCCTCATGTCTGCGAATCAGCTCCTCTACCTCGTCAGTCCCGCCCCCCACCTCACGAGTGTTTGAAGTGATTGGCTCCTTGACTGTGCGCCAGGACGGCTCCACCAATCCCGGTTGGGTAGACTGCAGCCTCTGCTGGGCTGGAGGGGACAAAAAACCTTTAAACGTGTTTAACGGTATTGTAGGAACTATAATGTGAATTGTGTAAGTAACACAGGTTTTCTCAATCACTTGTTATTAGCAAGTACAATGTTAGCTCAGAAAATGAGATAAAGCAAAATGAGACATCTGAGGAAGCAATCACCATGGTAGCACCATAAACAACTATAACATGACAAGAACATAACAGCAATGTTATGATCACTGACCCTGCTGAAGTTTCTCCCAGTGCTGCTCCCAGCGTTCATTCAGATCTTTCTGCTTGGCCGTCACATAATCCAGTTTCTCTTTTATCTGCATGTGATGATACAAACACTTAAATCAATTATGAATCAATGTGATCTTCGATGTGAGCTAAATAAAAACTGAACCTCAATATTTAGTTTTTAGTCTTTTGATGTTTGACATTCATTGTATTACAACATTGGTGTCTTTGCTCTGAAACTGCTTTAAATGACTCTTAAATCATTTCAAGCAAACAATCAATGCCATTTACATTAAAAATGCAGCTATTAATAATGAGCTAAACCTAAAAGATTATCGTTAGATTAAAGTTCAACTTAATTAACTTTAAAGATTAAAGTTCATTTTCAGTTTTCCGTGAACTATTCCTTAGATGAACATTAAACAAATTAAATCTAAAAGTACTGAAAAAGCTGAAACTTAACTGAAACTAACAGTTAGTTAGTAGATGACTAGCTGTATTAACTCCAGGTTTACCTCTTCAGTCGCAGGGTTGCGTGCAGCCAGCAGCATCTTGCCCATCTCCACACAATGCAGGAAGTTCTTGCTCTTGTTTTCCATCTTACTCTTCAGACCCTGATGCTGTGACATCATTCCCTCCAGCACAGACTGATCCCTGACAAACACACAGCCACCCCCCCGACACCACAACCCACGCCCAGATACAAACCACACACACACGCGCACACGTTAACCTCACGCACTCACGCCTGCGCAACATCCAGCTGCAGATCCAGAAGAATCGTTCAGTAAAAGATCTGGTACCTCGCGCTGTCAGCTGGTCCGATCTGTCCCATGATTCCGTCCATCCACATGCTCAGTTCCCTCACCACGGCAAAGAACTGGATCTTATCGGTTACCGTGGTGACCTGCACGCGACTGCCCTCGCATGCGACCAGCAGCTCCTTCCAGGCCTGCATCACCTCCTGCTCACGGCTCAGGATGGCGTCCGCCTTCTCCCCGGCGTAAATAGCTCTCAGCTGAGCCGCATTTTCCTGCAGCTGCCGCACCTGAGGACAAAAAGCCACATTTATGAATGTCATGTCATTGAACTTTCTGTTTCTGAGTGTTCTTATGCTCACAGAAGGAAATGGGAAACACCCTTTCCTGGGTCAGGAGGACGAACACCTGGTCAGAACAGGTGTTGAGTGTGTTACCTGTGAGACCAGCAGCTGCAGGGAGTGTTCAAACGCATGCAGGAGTCTCTGTAGGGTGCCAGGACTGGCTGAAGTCACCTGACAGGATCTCACCTCCGGCACCTGTCTCATCTTACCCCCGATCTGCACCAACACCTACAAAACACAAGAACCACACAAGAGCAGAACACTGAATAAATTTGTTTCAATAAATACTGTTCAACAGTCAAAGAGAATGTGTGTGCTGGGTTTGTGTTACAATTAATGGTTCTGGTTCTGGAATTGTTTGTGTTTTTGTGAGTAAATAATTAAGTTGGTTGAAGTGCATAGCTGAGCAATCGACCAAAAATCATCCAGCGCCTTTTATCAGAGGGGTCTGCTAACCTAGGCAACAATTTTAGGTTGCAAGAACGTTTCCATCAAGTAACAAAAACGTTAAAAATGTTATTTTGAATGTTCTAGGAACGTTTAAAACATCCAGTTTTTTAGACTTTGTATTTACATTATTGCTTGGTTGAAAGAACATTAATTATTCAAACATCAATGTTAACAACGTTTAATTCTGTAACATTTTTAAAACGTTCCACTAACAACTTATAAATAACTGATATATGATATATAATATGCTGTGGCTTTACTCCTGGACCACAGAAGCATGTTTTGGGGTCTGTGAATTAAACTGATGCTCTGTTGGTGTTCTCAGGGCTGCTGGTTTGTTCATGTACCTCCTGACAGTCTGTGAAAAACTTGTGCAGCTGGTGGGAGGCAGCGAGCATCTGCTCTCTGGTCTCCATGAGCTCCTGAAGATCTGCCCAGGACTCGTTCAGTCCGTCCTTCCACTCCGCTATGGTGGCGGCATCAAAATGACTGCAGTCGATCATCTCATTCACCATTTTATTGACAGAATCCATCTGCTTCTGGCCCACCGATCGAGTCTCGGAGGCAAACTGAGTAAAGCTGCCCTGAAGAGCCTGAAAACAGCCCAGAACAAAGACATGCAGACACACTGACTGTATCCAATGACAACTGATTGTTTCATGACAAAATGTGCATAACCAGAACAGATTATTATTAGTTATTATTACCATAACCTTTATTACCTTAATCCTAACCAGGACTTAACTGCTAGCAGGACTTTAAAACTACAACAGTAGCCAAAATAGCTGTTTGGCTATTGGTTAGCATGATTTACAATTATTACAATTTGTTAAACACGTGTGTGTGGAGGGTTTGTGTGTGTGAAGGGTTTTTGTGTGTGTGTGTGAGTGAGTGTGTGTGTGTGTGTGTGTGATACCGTGACATGCTCCAGGTTCTGGCCGAGCTCAGTAGAACTTGCAACAGCTTCTCTGTCAGAGATCCATTTCTCCAGCGCCTCCACCTCTCGCTTCAGCTGATACAGCCAGTACTGCTGCTCCAGCTTCATCTTCCTCTGCTCCACCAGATCTTTCAGAGACACATACAGCCGGTCTATATGCGCCTGCTGTTTGGTGATCAGCTCACTGAGACACAAAGACAAAGGGTCACACCAAAGCCATCACACTTGTGGTCTTCTCTGCAATTCCTCTGGACAGCTATTTCAGTCATACAAGACCAACAGGAAAGACAGATATCTCAAAAATCACTGTAAAACCATATATTACAAACCAGCTATTAAATTAACAAAATTATTAAAAATGTTACTTTGAAAGTTCTGTGAACGTTCAAAATGTCCAGTTTTTAGACATCGTATTAACATTACTGTTGGGTTATAAGAATGTCATTCAAACATTTTAAAATTCTGTAATGTTTCTAAAACGTTCTACTAACTAATTAAAAATAACATTGTTGATATATGATATATATAACGTTATATATGCTATTTGGGTCAATGTGATTTAATTGTGGGTGGTGCTACACACTGTGGTGACTGACAAATGATTTAGGATTTACCTGTCGGGATGTCCCAGCTCCAGCAGGTGACGGCACTGCTGGGACAGTGAGCTCACGGTATCCGAATAATTCTCCACTGTTTGTTCTAAAGCTAACTGCTCCTTCAGTAATCTAAAAGTGCTCGCTTCATCCTACAAACAGAACGAAACTAAGGGTCAATAAAAACCTGGATTAACATAATCCTGAGTTATCCATGTTTCTCATAATTGTTTTACCCTGGGATACTTAATCCTGGGTACAAGTTTCAAGATTTCACTCGGTATATTTGTGAAAGCTGTTGCTAAGCAACTCATTCTATCACTGCATTGTTTCACACAATATACGTTTGGTACCACAACTCTGAAGACGGGTTTTATAATCCAGGGTTAAAAACGGCACTAACCCGTTACTTTACCAGGATAAAGTGCAAACGCTTGAAAGAAAAAGACAAACCAAACTGCAACTGTGCTGCAGTACCTCAAGACTTTAAACTATTATTTTAATGTTTATGTATATACAGTACAGTTCAATACATACGTTTCCTTTTTCTTCATTGAGGACTTGAAGTTTCTGCCCACTGAGCCAAGACTCCGCCTTCGCTGCCTCAGTGTAGTACAGCTGGGCGTGGCTTACGGCATCCAACATCACTCTGCGACGTTCCATCTCTACTTGGAGCACCTCCCACAGCTGCCTCACATGCTCCGCCCCCTCCCGCACAAACTCCACCTCTGGGGTTCGCAGGGCAGCGATAGTCTCCGCCCTCTCCAGCACTTCTTCAAGCCGTCCTCTCCGAGTCTGCATCTCCATATGAAGAGTCTGTGCATCCAATCACACACAGGTGAGGTGTCACTCAAACATTGAGTCTGACCAACCAGCGTTCAGCATTTATCACAGATGTTAATTAAACACAGTTTAATTAAACAGCAGCAGATCAAGAATAAAACTGAAATATGACAAACAGGAACAGGCAATTAATAATATATTAATAGTTAAACTTTTACAACTTCAGCTGATAATCAATCCAACAGGTCTGAGACTGAGTGAATCATTTTGGTTATTAATGTCACATTTGGCTGTTGGCCCGAATTACATCATGGAAATAAATCAATTCACAGACTCTCATTCACTCTGATCTCTTCTAGTAACGTTTATAGCGTCACAGTTAAGAAACGATGACATCAGATGAAGATCTCCTGGAGGTCTGGTTACTACGACGACCCCAAGGGTCCTGTGTTTTAGGACTTATCACTATCCAAGACAATTAATCTAATTATTCACAATTATAATTTTTGCTGAGAACAGCTTGAATTGCTCACATGATAGGAAAATTACATCAGAATTTGGAGTATTAGGGTTCAGAAAAGGAGATTCCCACCTCATGGTTTTCTAATAACTGTTGGACAGTCTGCAGGTTGCTTCCATATTCTGTAGATGAAGCCAGATGCAATCGATCCTGAATCCAGACCTGCAGAGCCACAAACACACAAACCGAGCGTCTTAACACAGATAACAGAAAAACAATCTGGATTTTTTTATTTGGAATGTGTTTTGGGAAGTTGCTTGAAACCCCAATCCACAAAATCCCACCCATAAATTTCAATATTCTAATATGAGGATATTAGGGAAGTAAATGATTTAGTTTCTGTGTGATTTTGTTTTAGGCTGGGGATTTATAAATCTAACATTTTAAACGTTTGTGTGTGCTTGTGTTTGCTTCAGTAAGCAACAAAACAGAAAGAGACACTAACAATCTCTTCTTCCAGGTCCTGAGCGACTTGGTGCATTTCTTTCGTTGCCAGAAGGATCCGCCTCCTTTCCTTTAAAGGTTCAATGAGACGCACAATTCGCGTCTCCACCACGCCTCCTGGCTCCTCCTCCTCTGGTCTTCGCCGATCAGCTCCGCCCCTTACTTCACCGACACCCTGATAAAGCTGCATCTGGGCTTCCATGGACTGAGAAATTAGAGTTTTCAAACAGACTTTGAGTTTTTAATATCCATTAAGATGAATTATTTTGTTGATATCGCTGCTTGTCACACTCACTTGGATCTTCTGGAGCTGCTGGCTGAAAGTGGGGCGGGGCTGTAGAAGGGTGGGCTGAGTGGTGTGGGCGGAGCCGCGTGTGGGCAGCTGCTCCTGTATGATGGTGAGATGCTGGTCCAGGTCACTGAGGCTGTTGGCTGGTATGTCGCTAGTACGGTGATTCTGGGTCTCAAAGAGCTGCCGGGCTTTGACTTTAGTGGTGCTCTCCAGGTGAGACCAGCACTCTCTGATTTCCTTCAGCTTCATCTCCACAACTGAGCGTAACTCTGGCTGTTCCTGAATCAGCTCCTCGCCCTCCTACACACACACACACACATAAACATTTTTAGTAGTGTAGGCAATTTCATAGAGGCTAGCAACAGCAACCTAGCTTTAAAACAGAGCGCTCAATAGTGTGCTGAGGTTTGCAAATACATAAGATGTATTATAAGATCAAAGAGAGTATCTGTCTGTCTCTTTAGAGTCATGGCCGAAGTCCAGCCTCCTAAAATAGGGTACACACACACACACACTCACACACTCACACA
>JAZGTK010022099.1:0-10379 GCA_036877625.1 Ambastaia sidthimunki
TATAATATTAAATATAGCTGCCAGCAATTATCGCAGTTCAAGCGCCTTTGCGTGGGTCTAAAGATATTAGGACTTAAATAGCAGGTGTTTAAAAACGCTTGCTAAATCACTTTTTGCATTTTTCCCTTTTTTGCATTTTTTTCACATTTTTAATGTTCGCAACAGTCATAGCGCCTCCGGTGGCCGATTTCATTCAAAATTCTTACAGACCATTGAAGTCATAGGTCAAACATGCTCACCAAGTTTCGTTCCTATTGGCCTTTGTTAACCTTGTCTAATAGGTGTCTCTTTAGAATCACAACATGCATAAGCTGAGTTTTGTATTCTTTCATCTGTTGTTTCATTTGCTTCGCAAGCACTACTAATAAGCTTTAATAAAATAACATGTCAGACCAACAAAATGATATGCTTAATTAGAATAACAATGTGTCAAGCCGACATAATAAAATCCTTACTGTTACAATGGGGTTTTAGGGCTACGTACTCGAACCCCTAATAAATATTTTTAAAAAGTAGCTTTGCAAGGACTGCACAATTATAATACCTGTCGAAAGTATTTTCTGTGGTTAAATGAGGGACCCTGTTCCAGTGAGTTCATGGTTGTCACTGCGCTTCCTGTGACGTGAACGCGCACAGACGTCCATAATGGTTTTGCAGCTGTTGTTTGACAAACAATAATAAGAACGGCGAGCGACTAGCGGCGCATCTGCGTTCCCATTGAAACTGAGCCCGAGAGGCGTCTCGACTCTTACATCGAAAGAGAAGGAGTTCTGGCCTCCTCCGACTCGGAAACCGGCGGAGCCTTGCCAACCCCGCGGAAGAAAAACTGAAGCTCCGCGGCGGAGGGAGCAGTAGAGGAAAGGGCGTCTGCAGCCAGGATCACGGGCCTGTCAGCCGCTGCTCTCCCTGTCAGCCGCGGCACTCATCCGTCTGCTTTCACAACAGCTTAGCACTACGACGATCATATCCTTTAAACTTGTTTCATAACATGCAGGCCAACGGCACAGGAGTACAGGAGCCATTGGCGCAGCTGTCCAGTCTGAACGGGGAGTCGTCGTCCTCCGCCGTGGGAGTTTTGCACTCCAACGGGCTTCTGTCCGCAGCTAATAACGAGCTCTTGTCCCCCGAAAGCCCGGCCTCCGACAGCAGCATCAAGAAGAAGAAACGACTTTCCCAGACAGACGAGGATGTGATCAGGTTGATAGGACAACATTTACATGGGTTAGGACTCAAGTGAGTGAAGCTTGGCTGTAATGATCGTGCTAGATTATTTGGGTCATTTTGTCTTGCAGTGTTTATGTTCTGTCAGTGCTGTTTACATGGTGTCGTTGGTGCTTTTTTTGTGGTGTTTTTATGTTGTCAACTGGAGTTGTCCTAACGCTTTTCCTGATGGTGGTTCTTGTCTCTGTGTCAGTTGTGTTTTTATAAATCCATTTACTATGTTTTAAATGGATAGTTAGCCTAAAAAGTAATTCACCATATATTCACCCTGGTGTCATTCCAAACTTGTAGGTTGTTTTATTTCTGAGGAACACAATATTTTTAAGTATGTTGGAAACCAAAAAACAGTGGCATCCATTTATTTATTGTATGAACACAAAATCGCATACATTTCTCAAAATGTCTTATTTCATGTTTCACAGAAAAAAAAGGTTCAAACAGGTTTGGAACAGCGAACTATCCCATTAATAATGCTTTCAGTGGTATTTTGTGAGGTGCTTCTCCTAAATGTAAACAGATCTGATAACAAACATTGGTGCAATTGACATTGGTCCATTGTACAAGACAGTCAAGACAACAAACGTTACTATTACTCTAAACAGCCAAAACTGTCAACAAAAATTATACTGTCAGAGTAAATACAGTGTGCAGTGATCAAAAATAGCCCAAGATAATATATATATATATTAATAAACTCAGATATATTATATACATGTAATCTACTCGGATAATGCATCACTGTTTCAGCAAATGTTGTGTACACTAGACAACATTATATTTATCAGAAAAAATAATTCTGCTACCAAATATCTTGATACCTTTAAAGATTGGTAGCTGTGAATGCTTCCTTTTATTTACTTTAAATTATTTAAAGTGAATTGTGTGGGAGAGATATGTCCTGTTTGTCCTGTCGTGTGTGTGTGTGTGTGTGTGTGTGTGTGTGTGTGTGTGTGTGTATAAAGAGAAAAGGATATATACAATTCAGAATAAATTCATAAATTTTATGGGAAAGGAATTCTGATCTGTTTCATGTTATCCATTAACACATTAATATTTGCACCATTTTAGTCAAACCGTGGACCTATTGATGCAGGAATCTGGCTGTAGGCTCGAGCATCCTGCTGCCACCAAATTCCGGAATCATGTGATGGAGGGAGAGTGGGAAAAGGTGAGAGTCATTGTATGGCTGGTCTAGGAATTGGGGATGTTTTAGAACTCCAAATAGGTGAAAAATCTCAATATATTGAAATACAGAGAACCCTTACAAAAATAATTGTGACCTCAGTAATGATATTAGATTATTATATACATTGGTAATATTTATCTCCATCGCCATCTATGTTAGATACGCAAATTGACATTTTTTTGCAGTTTAATATAACTCCTAAGTCTTTGACTGTATTGGCTGCTGGGATAGATCATCCTTCTAGTTGAAAACTGTATTCTAGAAGCTTCTGAAGTTTCTACAGGTTTTTGGTCCAATAAGTCAAATCTCTGTTTTATTTAAATTTAAAAGAAGATTACTGGTCCAATACTTTACATCTTTAACACACTCAGTTTGGACAAGTTTGAAACATAATCTGGTCTTGATGAGAGATCTTAAGTGTACCCATTAAGCCCACCAAAATCGGAGTTCACATATTTTTCATAGATATTAAGATGGTTTATAAACATGATCATTTGTTAAAATAAAAGATTAATCTCTCATTTGAAAGTATATTCATTTAGTTATGCATATTTTAAAAAACAAATTAAATTTTATAAATAAAGTCAAAAGTCTGGCATGGGCTTAATTGGTACCTTAAGTACCAGTTAAGCCTATGTGTGTTCCAAATAAGCCCACAACTACAATTATTGACACAAATATAAGGTAGTAAAAACATATTTATTCAGTAACATGTTATACTTGTTGTACACAATTTATTTTTTAAACTTGCACTTAATGTTTGGCTTGTAACAATGAACCACCACAAACCAAGTAGGCCTAAAACAAATTTTCACTGGTTTCAGTATTTAACATTTTATTTAATATTCAAAAAATATAATTAAATATTGACAAAATATGTATCTGTATTAAAAAGTAGTAAATTACATTACAGTGCATGAAGAATATCTTAAATAAACATGAAACAGGCCTACACATTGGTAAACAGGTTACTGATCAGCCACTTTAATTTCTTTTAGCTTTCTTTTGTGAAGACTTTCAGTTGCAAAAAGCTACACAACAAAAAGCACTTCACAGTATGTGATGTGCTATGTAGTCTAGTTAATGATGTCAGGGAGATATAAGAATAACAAAGTCACTGAATCACAGAAAAAAATGTACCAAACATACTTTCAGCAGTTTCCTATTTAAATACATTAGATGGGCTTAAATGGAACATACTGGGCTTGAACATAAATGGTTCTACAGTGATTACTGAGGAAATAAAGATATATTCACACCAAAATAAAAAAGATAAATATATTTAATTATGTTTAGAACATAATGTTTTTAACTTGATTTCATAGTTATTCTTTTTATATCCCATCTTCAGAATTATTGAAGTTGTTCTCATACAAAGTTTGCATATGCTATCTGCTTTTTGGGTTCACTGTACCATTTAAGCCCACCTTGAAAAAAACATAATTTTTGAAAATATTTAACTCACCCAAACCATTTATTGTGCTTTAATTGATATACTGATGTGAAATGCATCAGAAAACATTTAGTTCATACACTTAATATTTCTAATACTCTAGCTGCATTGTGTGTATCATGTCTACTGATTTGACCTTGTGATCATATCGCTATGCCAACTAGCAAAACTCATCTTTCTAAATGAAACCAAATAGATCAAATTAACTAAGAACAAGTTCATAATACACAAAAAACAAATCATTAATCTCTCAAATTACATAATATGGATGTACTTCGCAAATTAATGGTTGAAAATAGTTTTTAGATTTTTTTCTGAGGGAGATTTTTTTTTTATAGATTTTTTTCTGAGGGATCCCAAAACACCAAAGTTTTGAGGTGACTCAAGACACGTAAGATCTGAACCACTGTATTGCCTGGCCCTGAATACAGTGTAATTTTGTAATCGATCCTAAAGTATGTCATGATCTATAGTGTCAGTAGAAGTGAAGCATTTGTAATTTTGACGAGAATATTTTCTGTGCTATGATGTGGCCTAAATCCTGATTTAAACTTTTCATAAATATACTGTAATTTCTCTGTAAGAAAGAGCACAATTGAGTGAATATGACTTTCTGTCCTATGTTTGTAAAGTATTAAAGCCTTTTTTTGAAGGGCAAAAATTATTAAGGGTGAATCTTCAGATGCAGTCGTAGATTATATATTTAGAGGACAAGTATCCACTAGTGTTATTATTATAAGTCAAGACCCAAAAAGGCAAAGGTCCCAGTTGCATCCGTAAGTTATTAAGGGTCAATGTTCTTCTTATTTTTCTGCTCTTAACCTTGGATTCCTTGTGTTATGACAGGATGGATTCAAACACACCCTAGAAGGTCATTTGTCAATTTTTCAAAACACACCCTACAAGGTCATTTGTCAAACACCCATACAGTCATGACAATTTTTCTGCTATTTTGAATTGTTTAAAAAAATATACTTTTTTAAATTCCTCCTAGGGCATTTGTCTGATTTGCACGAAATTTGGTATGTATCATCTACAGTATAGACACCCCTGAAAAAAAGTTGTGGAATTCATGTCAATACCTCTTACCGTTCTTTGTATGCGTGTCTACAAATTGTTTTGGCGAACATGCAAACATGAATATGAAGCTGTATCTTGGCAAAGCGTTGGTGTATTAACATGTCATCACAGGCATGACCTGAGGTTGCATACACAGTTTCGTCATAGGGCCCATTTTTGTTTGTTTGTTTGTTTGGCCACTTTATTAAATAGAAATCGGGGATTGTTTTTGCTCATTTCTATGAGTCTTTGTTTCTCAGAGCTTCTAGGTTGTTTTTATTTTGGCTTGAAGTTGCGAGTTTCTTTCTAAGTGTGTGAGTAATACTATTGTACTAAGGTGCAATACTTTATCAAGTGTACTAGTAAAAATAGGGGCCATACTGCCAGTCGTTTCATCTAGTTCATTTGTGTTTAAAGGTGAGCTGAACAAATGGGACAGATCAGGCAGGTTGGTTGTGAATTTCTGGTTGAGATAACTCAGCAGAGATAATCTGCTCAGTTGATAAAGTGGGGCACAATGGCTAATATCTGCAATGTTTAATCTGCAAATAGCCATAAAATAGGATCAGCGATATTCTCACTTTGAGGTATAATATCTATGTCAGTAGAGTTGGTTTCATGTGATATAATTAAATCTAGCATATGTATAAAAGTGACTTATGGGTCTACCATGGGTCTAATATCTAGCAAGTGACGAATGGGTCTTTTAACATGTTGCAAGATGTGAGTCTTGTTTAGTAGGTCTGTAAATGCAAGTCCTAATGCATTGTGTTATCTACATTAATGTTAAACTTTCTAACAATTAGTGCTTTGTCAACATTAACCAGTAAGTCAGGGAGAAAATCTTCAAAGTCATTTAGAAACTCTATGTAAGGCAGTGGGTATCCATACACAGTAGCCAGTACAGGAGAAAGCAGGGATTTTTTGTTATATGTGATAGTGTTTAAGCTAAATGTTACACTTCAGATGTTTTAAAACTGTGTCCTATTGGCTACATTAACATTAACAGTATGTTTATAGGTAGTGGCAACACCATCACATCGGCCAAACAAACGAGGCTGATACATACAACAGTAGCCTGGTGGAGTAGACAAATTAAGACTCTGGTTAAAAAATCATCTGGTTTAAGCCAAGTTTTAATTAGAGTAGACAGAGTACATCAAAACTCTTTGTGATTGTTTCATTTACAATAACTACCATAGGTGCCAAAGTTTCATTTTCTTTAACATGCAGAAACCTTTTATGAAATTAGCCCTTTTTGTGTGCAATTGTCATATGGGCCGAAACAAACAAGCAGGGTTTGTCAGCTTGTGAGAACTTGTGTGTTAATCTGTCTTTTGTAATATATATTAATAGGCTGAGAGTGACCTCAATGAGCTGAAGGCACTTATGCATTCACCTGGTGCTGTTGTGGTAAGAGTTCTTTAAAAAGTACTTTAAAAATGTCCACCATCACTTCTGTGATCATTCTGATAGATTTTTCTTCTGTGTATAGCGGATGAAGTTCTTGCTCTTGCAGCAGAAGTATTTAGAGTGTCTGGAGGATGGAAAGGTTCTGGAGGCGCTACAGGTGCTCAGAGGCGAGCTCACCCCCCTGAAGTACAATACTGAACGAATCCACATCATCAGCGGGTATTATGCGCCTGCCTACACTTCCGTTCTGAGTTTTTTCTGTTGTTTTGGGGGAATTAGAAGAAGTAATTTTCTTATTGTTTCTTCATGTCTTTTATTAGGTGTTATGTTAAAATATATTAAATTATATATAGGAATACATATACATCAAATTTTCCTGAATAGTTAATATAAAAATATGTATTGAACATACTGTACACACAGTAATTCAAAACTTTCTTTTTCAATCCAAAAATGTTTGTTGAAATGAAAACTTCCTCAAATCTCTGACATCACAGATTACATCTGAACATATGACTGCCCAGGTTTACCCAACAACGGCTAGAGATAATGATTTATACGTTTAGTCTGATTTTAGTCTCAATAACAATTCCATAAAAATTCCCTTCAATAATTTGTTCTAACTATATACTGACCAAATACTTAACAAAAACCAAACCATTTTTGGTAACATCCTAATATTATTTTTTATTACTGTTTATTACAGTGTTTATTTGCATTTATTAAAAGTGTCAGTATTACTTGATTTGTATAAATGTAATCGTGTTGTACTATATGTCTAGTGGTTGTCTGCATTGGCAAAAATGCACACAATAAAGAACCACTAACTGAAATAAATGTCATAACATTTACATTTATTCATTTGGCAGATGCTTTTATTCAAAGCGACTTACAGTGACTTCAAGGTATCCATTTTTATCAGTATTTGTATTCCCTGGGATCAAACCCACAACCTTTGTGCTGCTAACGCAATGCTCTACCAGTTGAGCTACAGGAATACTATTATTGCCAAGTTCAATATTTTTGTGTCTTTTTAAAGAATGGTCTCTGAGTAAGACATGCCAAACAGCCTGCCAACTCTTTTTGCATTGCTGCCTTACTGTTTTTGAAGGACAGAACAATGCAAACTGTACTGTGCCATTATTCAGCGTGATGCTGTGTGTTTACTGCTTAAGGTACCTGATGTGCAGTCAATCTGAAGATCTGCGTACTAAAGCTGAGTGGGAGGGGAAAGGGACAGTCTCGCGATCCAAACTCCTTGACAAGCTACAGAGTAAGTTATTTAAAACCAATCAACAAACCCTATCAACTACCTCATTCCTGAAGTACCTTTTTAATTAACTGTAACTGTAAAAAATAAATATGGTTGTTATATAATTTGTAGAAGGTATATCTTTGTATCAGATAATGTTCCCTGTATTCAGAAATGTACTCTGGTCGAGCTTAGGCACATGCAACTTTATATACATAGTAGCAAGACATTAACAGGATTGTGTAGCTTGTGGTCGTGAGGCCACACGAGGGTCAGGAGCCATGTGGATTGTAACAGCCTGAGATATGACTTAGAGAGTGGGTGGTAACCAACACTACCCACCAGGGGGCCAAGGGTCCCAATAAACCATGCCAACCTCAAAGATCTTATCAGCTCCTTCACCCTGTTGCTAATCGTAAAATTGGTAATAGGTCAGAAACCTGTGTTGGAAAGTGGTGCCAGGGTAGAATCAGTGTCTCCCTCGCCCCTTTTGCTGATTGTAAATGGGTGATGGGTTAGACAGCCTCCCCAGCTTCAAAAGCATTCCATCAGGAATCAGAACCAGAGATCTTGGGCTAGGAAACATTTGCAGGAGAGCCAGATGTTTAACTAAGCCCTCAGTGAAAACTCCTCATATCCAAGTCATATCACTAAAAAAGCTGTTCTAAGTGTATATATGTATATTTCTGTATTGCATGTTTGTATCCATGTTATGCCACTCTGTTCTAAACACAGAGGCTATATTACTCTTATATTCTGTGCTTATATTATGCCATTATAATATCATTATTGTGTATGTGTGTTAAACCCTGTCATGTTTAGTCTTTAAACAATGCTCTTTTAAATTCCTGGTCATTGGTGTATGCCACGATACCATAGCTGGCATCTACATTCTTAAATATTAATCTTCACATTGTTAACACAAACTCTGCAAGCCCCATTCACTATGCAAAGGTGTCGGGTTGAAACAAAGGCCCTGTTCCCGCTCGACCCGCACACCTTAACATTGGATAATCACAGGCCGGGGGTGGGGCATCCCAAAGGTTAAGAACGGCCGTTATCCAAACTTTCTTAGTCCAGTCTGGTCCAGTCCAGGGCCCAGGATGTCTTGACAACTCGCCCAGGAATAAGCCACCTCGCCCATGAGGTGGCAACCTTGCTCAAAGAGTTTGCAACCTTGCAAACTCTCTAGGACCATCTTCCGGCAATTGCACTTGCAACTACACTCTGCGACCTCTGCGACTCCATCATCCTTTACGGACATTTCAACTATCAATCACTCGCACACACGCACATCCGGAACTTCGCACCGTCTCACAAAAGAGCCAATGCAAGTATCCGTTCAGCCATCAGTTGATGCTTAAGGCTATAGGACCCCGTTTTACTAAGGTGATTTAATGATAGTTTGATGGTTCGTGCAGATGTGTTAAGTTGCCTGTGATATTGCCATTCTTTTACTTTTTCTGTCTTTCCTGCTTTTCTTTGTTTGTATTATGTCATATTGTATTGTTCGTCTATAGTTAGTCTTGTTTGTCTTAGTGTAGTTAATAAACTGTTTTGTATTCACTTGTGATTGCTTCTGTGTTTAACCGCTCACAAACGAACGTCACTTAAACTTGCCGATCTTGGTACATGCTCTGAAGTAGCACTGTATATGAGTAAGAAGTTTATTTTCTAAAGGCCACGGGAAATAACATTTTTTAGAGTTAAGTACAATTATGAATGTATTCGCTGGACGAATGCATTAATTAATTGTTATTATTAATTCTGCTTAATCAGGTAAAACATATACATCTTACAATAATTAGTATAATTGATTACAGTTAATTATAATTATTCTCTTTTGAGCTAAAGCTTAAATTCCCTTGTTTCAGCGGGAAGAACGATAGTGTTTTAAATAACGCTTCCCAACCCGGCTGATACGCTACAATTGACATAGAGCGAATGTTACCAATTGCTAAGTGAAGGATTGACAATTATATTATATGAGGTTTTCATCCTAAAGTGGGGGAAAAAAATGTGGGGGAGATTCATTAAGAGTGGACTGCACCTGGAGTCAGTGTTTCAAGAACCACTACGCACAGATGTATGCAAAACATGGGTTTCAGCTGTTGCATTCTTTGTGTCAAGCCACTTTTGAACAACAGACAGCGTCAGAAGCGTCTTGCCTGGGCTAAAGACAAAAAGGACTGGACTGCTGCTGAGTGGTCCAAAGTTATGTTCTCTGATGAAAGTAAGTTTTGCATTTCCTTTAGAAATCAGAGTCCCAGAGTCTGGAGGAAGGCACAGAATCCACGTTGCTTGAGGTCCAGTGTAAAGTTTCCACAGTCAGTGATGGTTTGGGGTGCCATGTCATCTGCTGGTGTTGGTCCATTGTGTTTTCTGAGGTCCAAGGTCAACGCAGCTGTATACCAGGAGGTTTTAGAGCACTTCATGCTTCCTGCTGCTGACCAACTTTATGGAGATGCAGATTTCATTTTCCAACAGGACTTGGCACCTGCACACAGTGCCAAAGCTACCAGTACCTGGTTTAAGGACCATGGTATCCCTGTTCTTAATTGGCCAGCAAACTCGCCTGACCTTAACCCTATAGAAAATGTATGGGGTATTGTGAAGAGGAAGATGCGAAGATGCTAGACCCAACAATGCAGAAGAGCTGAAGGCCACTATCAGAGCAACCTGGGCTCCCATAACACCTGAGCAGTGCCACAGACAGATCGACTCCATGCCACGCCGCATTGCTGCAGTAATTCAGGCAAAAGGAGCCCCAACTAAGTATTGAGTGCTGTACATGC
>JAZGTK010022100.1:0-10378 GCA_036877625.1 Ambastaia sidthimunki
TCCTGATATATGGATGCAGAACAAAACAGCTCACGATGTGAACAGTAGTGGTGGTGAATGGGATTTATTTTGGTCACAGGAATGCAATAATACACGTATACATGAATTTATATCAATGTCATCAATAGACCCCACGTTTGAATGAGGAGTTGTCTGAAATAAATGACAATTCTGGCTTGGGTTATAGTTAAAACCATTTTGTTAACAAAAAATGTTTTTTAACGGTATGCTAGTGTCACATCAAACAAATTTCCTTGTACATTGTACTTATAAATAAAATAATGTCAAATAAAATAATTTAAAACTAAAACTGAATCTGAAATTTTAATTAAAATTTTAGATAATTACATTTTACAAAAACACAAATACCTTTAAATGCACAAAAAAGTTTCTTTCTGCAAACCCCCCCCAACACAAAGGTCTTTTGCTATGCAAATTAACCCTATTATAAGTGAAGAACTTTTGTTTTACTGTTAATTTAACAGTACACTGATCCAACTAGAATGTCAAAATAATCAGGATTATAATCTACATCAGTGTTAACATCCTATGTCAGCAGATCTGGTGTTTTCTGCAACAACATTCTCCTCTGTGAAAATGAAATAAGAACTGACATCATAAAGGACGATTTCACATTTCATTTCTGTGATCGTTCACATCCCTCTTACGTGTTGACAAGCAGCATCTCAAAGAAGAACGTAGATGAGTGAGTCAGGATGTTTGTGACATGTGGGTTGTTTGGGCCTGTGGAGGTGGGAGACATGTTAAAACGTCTTCCCCCTCATATTCCCCAGCCCTTATTAAAGCCATCTTATTATATACATATAAAAACAAATTGCTAGTCCTCCTGAGGCCAAGCACCCCAAAGCTGTTCTGTGACCGGAGGCAGAGACACTGACAGACATGTGAAGCTGAGATTTGCCACTGACCGCTGACCTTGGCCCACTTTCACTCTGAGCATGAGGGAATGAAGCACAATGACATTCATTGAACATTTACTGAAAACCTTCCCTTACAGTAGAAAGAAATGAATTTGCCTTCATATTTTAAGACTGAACAAAGAAGAAATATTGTCAAATATTATTGAATAACAATTTTTATGAACAAAAATGAAATTAACTGCTTGTGAAAAAATGAAAAATCTGCTTGTGTATTTTTAAAGCATGAGGTTTTCCAATAATAATGACTATTAATTTCCTCTGCATGTGCTGAAATTCTATTTACAACATAAAGTACATAAAGGTACATGTGCAATGCACATTTTTCATTTAAATGAAAAATGTCAATAATCTGGACTGTTGATATAAGAAATATTATCTGTGTTTAAGTGTCTTTAAAATGTATTATTATTTATTAATTATTATTATTATTATGGTATTTTCTATTTCAAATGATAAATTCAGCTAAATTCTTGGAAGATTTCTACCTGTGATTTATGCTTGCATAATAATAATAAAAATAATAATACATAGAATAAATACATCAGGATTTACTCAAATCACTTCAGTATTTTATTTTAAGCAAAACTCATGCAACCAAATGTGATCATTTGTTAAAATAAGAGCCAACCTTAAAATTTCAGGCTAAAAATTAGTAGGAAAGTCAAGGATTGGGCTAATTAATGCTTAATATGACTTGTATGGGTTCTACACTGTATTCCTATTCCCTTTACTCTATTACTGCATGAGAAATTGGTCCCTAAACATAAACTGGAGAACAAAAATCATCAAACCCTGTAAAGCCTTTATAAAAATAAGTAACAAAACAGAGAATCCCACAAAATACATACCGATGTGTATTAATACTGTTCAGTGAGCAATACAACATTTATTGATGATAATCATGGCAAGTTTGAGACAATGATTGTGGAAATTGTGGGAAAGCCAAACACAATTGTTTGGACTTCAGTCCTTCATATTGTACATTGTGTAGTCTGATAATGCATTTATAGTTGGTGTGGACATGTCTATTTCACAAAATATATACAATTTCACAATAGCAACCATCAGCAAACAAGAATGTTCTTTTGTGTCATGTCATTCAAATAACAGATGATGTCTGTTTGGATCTTTGTAAGAACTAGAATGATTTTCTTCAAACTATTACAAAAAAATTAACTGTTTTGTCCAACAAGTTGTCATATTATGAGAGCTAAGCAAAAGATAAAAAGAAAAAAAGAAAACTTAAAGTCTGAACTGAAGGCAAAAAGGCAATGAAATATTTGTCATATATTTTGTCACATCTGTTTCTTATACATACATAAACTACTTTCAGTTTTTACATTTTTGGTTTTGATAGTGAATTGTGATGAACATTCCAAAACATCCCCCCATTTAAAAAAAACACATTAAACAGAAGTAGCTTTTAACTTTAATGTTCAAAAAGATGTTTTTGATAGAACACTTGTTAGACACTGATGTCATATTAATGACACACATCAGAGCAAAGATGATTCGCTGACCCTCAGTTCAGGTCAGTTTTTGGAACAAGTTTAGAAGCCAAAAAGCTGGATTTCTGTGTTTGGGGGCAAAGGGTCCATAAATACTGTTACCTGCATCAACACAGCTAAGAGTTACTGCTGAAATATCCAAATCTTATTATCTTAATGATTTCCCTATTTAAATGGATTCTGATTCAATGTACTGCAAAACAAACCTCATTACCCGGAGCTCTGACAGACAGGGATATATTTTCAACACAAATTAGTTATGTATTGGATTTTCAACATTTTTTTCAGTTAGACAGAATAGCTACATCAGTCATGATTTTTTAATCAAAACAGTGGCATCAGCAACACAGATTGGTCAGAAGACAATACAGTACCTAACTGAGTCAGATACTAATCCCAACTTCTTTACAATTGAAACTGAGGAAAGATCATCATGTTTGAACAATTATGATCATGATATTTCTTTTACAACGTTTATACAAAAGATTTTGGTTAACTGCAACACCCGACTGTAATGTTAAACATACAGCAAGCTTGCTTGTTTTGAAAACTGTACACTCACAGTTGGCTCTCATACATGAAAATATAAGTTAAATAACAATTAACGTTTTCACGTATAAACTCGGACTTTATTTAAGTCAATGGAAGCTGCCTACAATAAGATCTCAATAACATCTCAATCTTATGAAGGGAACATAACAAAACTTATTTAGTTCAGAACAATAAAGAGCATTAGTGCTTGTTTTTCATAAATTGGGGTAGCACAGCTTGTAGCACAGTCTGTATAAATCAAAAGACACACAGAAAATATACTGCTGTTTATGTCAAATACCTTTAGTTAGGGAAGCTAGAGACTTAGGGAGCATCTGAAAGCAATCAGAAGTGCAAGCGGAGAGGAAATGTTATTACAGACCATAATGACTTGATGCTTCTGTCATTTCCAAAGTCACTTATATTTTCATTGACTCAAAACAAACAGTGTGAGGAAATGACTCTGAATAAAATATATGATGACAGTGTTGTGTTTGGACTCAGATGAAAAGGGTTATTTTTAACTACAGTATTTATGTAAGGGACCTCCACACATTCAATTTAAAGTTTTATACCAAAATGCATAACAAATATCTGTCTGTCATGGTACAGAAGAAAGCAACTAATAAAAACTGCCTGTAAAAGTCTGTAAAACAAACAAACAAAAGTTATTAATTTTTACTAGTGATGAATGACTAAGAGGCAATAATGATCGAACGTACCGGTAATGAGAGCTTCCTCTCAAGCATTACACATGACTGAATGGCATCTGTTATTAATAACATTTTTCAGAAAACAAAAAACGTTCTTTCCTATTTCATGTTCTTTTTTCTTATTTTTTCTTTTGCTGAGAGGTAGAATAAAGCATTTGAATCGAAATACAACGACTGGTTGTTCCATCTTTAACAAAAGCCTCAAAAGTATGACAGTCACAGGTTAGTCATCCTGTGCCACCTAAAATACACTTTAAAACTGTACAAACATCTTTTTATTTCATTTTTTGTTTGTTTTTAAATTGTTTCTGAAAATATTGTACAGTATTCCAAATGTTCCATAGTGTGTAAGTGTTGGAGATGACCGTGTATGACTGTTGTGGGATTTTACTGTAATCCCAGTCTGTGGAGAGTAGCGGATCTTTAATGAGAGCAGTCTGAAGATCCAGCATGCTGTTAGGATGGAGGATGCTGATCAATTGGAGGTGTCAGAATGGACACTTCCAGGTCCTTCTGTGGGCGAGGTCACTGAAGAGGGTGTAGGGGCGTCCTGCCAGCCGCCGTTTGCCTTTGATAGGGTAAAAAAGACAAACACAGTGAATAAACCAAAAAGCACGGAAATTTATAAAAGTGAAACCTTTTAAAATGTTTAATCTGCAGTACATTGCAGAATATTATTGTTCATAGATGCAGCAAAGCAGCTTTAGACTTAAATGAGAAAGACAATAACAGATTAGTTCACAATAGACATGTTTGTGCGAGAAGCGTGGGTGAAGTGAACAACATTATGCTGCGTATTACCGAGTCATACCGAGTCATTTCCAGGACATGATTTTCAAAGACAGATGATAGAGGAATCAATTATTGCAAATTATCACATTGGCTAAAGGAATGAAAGTATAATGGGCACCTAAAATTGAGGCCATTTCATGTCCGGGAGACACGTTGCCTAAAGAGCATTTGGGGCATTAATAGCAATTTCCATGCCATCAGAGAAAGGACTAGAAATGGGCTTTGGCAGGCTCTTATTTTCCCAGCCTGTTATTTTAGATGGAGGTAGTCTGTAATCAAAAAGAAAGAGCAGAGCGAGAAGGAAAAAAAACTTTTCAAATCTTCAGCTTTGGTGACACCCTATGTCTATTTCAAAAGCATAATTACAGCGCATGGGCTAGAGAAAAGCTCCCCCACATAAATGCTTTATGTCTCAGGCCGTCATTATCCACAACTGTAAAAAAAGAGGAATAACTTATCTGGGTGGAGAGGGAAAAACATCATGTTATTTAAGACAGTGAATTTGTTGAAAAATTGAGACACATTCTCTGGCTACATTATCACAACGTTAACATGCAAATGTTCAGCTGCTACTGTATTATTGTATATTTTTTGAGTAAAATAACTATAATATAAAGTATTATTTTGCCTATTAACTCCATTAACTCAATGAATTAACAGGATGAATTTATAAATTATTAAAATTGTTGTTATAAATTAGTATTAAAATTATTTAATTTATGATTTTTTTAAATAAGGTGGGGTCTTATAAAGTCATATTGCAAATTATGTTTAGCATAGCAACTACATTTTAGTGAAAAGTCTATATTGCTAATATAATATTTTGACCTAGAATTCTGCAGAATCTTAAATATTTCATATTCATTTTTTATTCATTCAAAACATTTCTTTGTTTCTCCAAGTTAATTAGGGTTTAAATTTGATTTTGAAAATGTAATTTTTTTATTTATTTTTAGTTCCATTTTTAATTTTCATATTTAAGGTGTTCTCAAATTTTTGCACCTCACTATATCATTACTTACAAAATCTATATGATAGCATTTAGAATGAAATGTTCTTTTCAGATTTTCTTGCAACAAGTAAAATATGTCTGTGAAGATTCTGTTTTGCATTTGTCATAGGTCACCCTGACAAACACAGGCAAGCATCAGACAGAAATGGCACAGAAATGCTGGGTCACTTCCACCAGCGTGTCTGACTCTGCTTTTGTTTAGAAAAGCAGTGTTTGTGTGTTTGTCTTTCTTTCCTTTTTTTCCCTCCTCACACTTTGCTGGCTTCCTGTCAGAGCTGTTAAGGTGGCAGATGTGTGATATGACCAATGCGTTTGGATTGCTGTCCCAAATCTCTACTCAAGCCTCCCTTGAGACTGTCTGATCAATTTCCTCTACTGGCGACATGGCTTGTCGCTGTGGATTTTACATGCTGGCCTCTGCCGCTTGTGCTCTCATTTGTCTCCCTCTCTTTTAAACATTCCTCCCTCTGTAGAAAAATGATGGTTCAAGCTCTGGTCCTCTAAAACTCAAAGCTGTGTTGGAGGAGACCATCAGATGTGTTTGTGTTTCACTGGTGAGAATATCACCCGTGTCCGGGTTGTTTGATGATGTTGGTGTGTTGTTGTTTGTGTGGCTATAGATGCCATGGCAATGTTGACAATGTTCGACGTTAAAACTCTCGCCGTGGTGACCATTGCTAGGCTGTCTGTTGCCCTTAGCACCACTGATCAGCAAGATGCTGTCCAGCAGGGAGAGGGGGATGTGTAATTAAATTCTTATATCACTGAATGAGTAAATTTATATGACAATATAGTTCTGTTTATTTACAGGTTTCCAACAGGTTCTATTTTTATTTGTGCAGTTTGTATAAGAGTTTTAAATCTCAACATTGTCACAAATTGATTTGCCAGGTTTGAAGATAATCAATATAAACATTTCTCATCAAATTTACCCAAATCTCAAATAAAACAACTGATGTCTCCATCAAATCTCTTGAGTTTTGAAAGAGCACTCTCTGAGCAATAGAAATTGGAGGTGGGAGTGCGTAATAAGTTCCACATTACGCATCCCTAAAAACAAAAGACTAATTGCATAAGCTATGTCTGAAGTTGCTGTGACATAATTGATAAAAGCACACCTATGACCAGTCTTCAGCTGAATTCTGAATGAACACAGCAAGCTGCAACAATGCTTGACAACCTAGTTATATTGTGTTTACGCTAAACACAAACAGTCACAATACACTGAAACTTTAATCACACCTGTTAATTACACCTGCAACTGTTAATACAGGAAACACTTCAATGACAGGTTACAAACTATGCTGTCATTTTTTGCTTGGTGTCATTCTTTAAATGTGCTGCACTATAAATATAAAATATCATCTAATGGCACTGGTTTCACATTTAAAGGTACAAGAAGAAACAAAAGAGACAGAAACAGCCGGTTTAGACTTACATTGATGCCCTGTGGACTGTATATCTGACTGGCAGCTAGACTTTCACTGTATCCGCCTGTCTGACTGATAACATGGCGAAGAGTATCCACCTGCGAACAGAAAGAACAAACAAACAAAAGACAGGGTCAGACAATACTGATGCAAACAAAGACGTTTGTGCTGGGAAAAGGTCACCCTGATATCAAAAGGGTATTGGCAACTGAAAAGGTCATTAAATGCTGCATGAAATGTTTGTATTGCGGATATCAAACAAAAGACACAATTTGTTCCTGAAATTATGCTTACAGTGTTATTAACAAATGGATGCCAATTTAAAGTAAATCAAATGCAAAGAAAACAATGAATGGGATTCAATTGGCATTTTATGAAAAGAGTACAATTTAATGCCCCAAGTGTTTAATTTTAAACATTATTTAATTTAATTGTTAAGGTTTAATTTAATTAAGTTTAATTAAAATAATTAAATAATTTTGTTTTTAAACTGAATATTCCATATTTTGGCCAAAAGGTTACAAAATATATATACCTCATAAAAAAGAAACCTCCCATATTATTTAGAATGCGCTCCTGAAATTGACAGTCAATATTACCTAAAGTTAAGTTCTTTTTAACTGACTATTTGTTAAAAAGAAAGCAAACACAAAGTCTTTTTTAAGTTTTTAAGAATTTCAGGCCATATTTTGCCCCATTTGTGTAAAATGCCTGGAAACTAAATGAAACGAAAGACTAAATTATCCAACAGAACCCAACAACATAATCCAGTTTAAACATATACAGCAGCTCAGCATCAAAACACACTAAATAACCTTGTGTAAAGAAACTCTCTCTCGTGTAATTCTTGCACCACATGAACTCATTTGAGCAAATTTCCTCAGGGACTCCAGCACTGAATATTCATGAAGCACCCCAAGCCTTTGGAGGAGCAAATTTGTATGGGAAAAAACATTACGAACGTCAAAGGGAACAAACGGAAGAAGCCCGTGTTTGGACTGCAGTGTGCCGGGCAAGGTCAGGCGGCCGCAGAGGCAGCTGTGACAGCATGACAGATACGCAAACCCACTGATAAGTGCTGTATTGTTTCCAAGTCTGTCTTTGATGGTCTATTCATTTGGAAGTTGACAATGGCCACAGACCAGCGAGCGCTTTAGGCAAACTGTAACCCCAGTCTCTTTTCAAGGTCGAAAGGCTTGTTTCACACAAACCTACACCATGTTCGGACACTGAGATGAACAGACTGAAGATGTGAGATGAACTTTGTTGTGACAAGGATGAAGGTATAATATATAACAGAATGATGACTATTTGAACAGTTATGACAGAGCATGCCATTGTAACAGAGCAGGCGTTTTCTGTATTTCACACACACTGTGTGTCCTTTGAAAGCATTCCAAAATATACATACAAAAAAATAGAATTATTTTTCAAACAACTCAAGCCTTATCTGCATGTGTTTGCTTCTTAAAAATCAAAAGCCAGTTAACAAAAGCATCCCACAAAAACACAGCGGCACAATTCACAGGGACCTTTCTTAGAATTTCAATAAATGCAACAAAAGAATTGGAGTAATAATGAAGCAAGACCCGCTGGGTAAACCTCAGCCACCCAGACTTGATTTTGTGAGAGAAGTAATCAGAACTGCCATTATGACAGCACAATGTGTGATTGGATTGAACTGAATGAAATTAGTTCCGGTCATCTGCCTTCTATCCCAGTGGCTCTCCATACCTGTGACTGAACGTTGGCCCCCACTTGGGCCCCCTGGTATGAGTCCCCATTCAGAGACTGCACACTCATGAACAAGTCCCCAGAGTTCATGTTAAAAGAACCACCAGAACCTAAGAGTCAGAGAGACCGAAAGAGAAAGAGAAAGAGAGAGAGAGAGAAAGAGAGAGAGCAAGAGAGTGACAGACACAGGAATAGATAAAGACAAGAAATATAGTCATGCAACAGTAAGACTTAAGTAAAGAGGGTTAGTAGATAGGAGATGTTACTGTAAGGATATGAGAGATATGTGCTAAAAACTATATAGGCAAAAGTCATTATCTCTGATTAAAAACCTAAAGAGTTGCCTACATAGACAGCATTAGACATGAATAACTGTTACAAAAGGTAGGAAGCAACATCAACAAGCCTTATTTTGTCCCAGAATGCACTGCACCATTCTCAAAAAGTTATGAGAATTGATAAATGCTTAACATAAATGCTTATATTGCTTTTAGTACTCAAAAAATGGATTAAAGTGCAATATAATTAAATATTTACTAATTCACCCAATATTTCTGTAATGCTTTATGCTTTTTTGAGTATCATATTGTTGGCTACTTGAATTAATAGCCACTGGAGTTCTTTTTAAGATAGGATGATGTCTATGTAGACAGCACATTGGGTTTAGTTACAGTGTAAATGCCACAACCATACATATCAAGTGTTAGCTTAGTGCAAATCCATAATAGCTATTAAAAGATTTCAAGAGCAATAAAAGGTGAGGATGAAAGAGGCTGCTATTGATACTACAGTCACCTCCATAATGGACAGCACTGTAGCTACACTGCTGTAGCCAAGTCATTTAGGATGTGCTAACTGAGTCACAAAGAAATCAAAGAAAGCTTTTAGAAAGATTTGTCTTTTAATGGAAGAGATCCCCCTAGATGTTTAAGAGAGAGCAGGGCTTAACTTAATGTACATGAAGTTTTAATCACGTCAAGGCTATAGGACAAAAGGCTTGACCATCTAGTCCTAATGACATCCGTGATGTCAGTAGACAACAGTGGCTGGGTGGGCTGGTACCTTAGGTGCATTTACACCAGAAAAAAGTAAAATCACACCCCACACCACAAAGTCTAAGCCAGAATAAACTATAAAAGAGGTTAATTCTACTGATGGTTAAAAAAACTAAAGCTTTAAAGTCCTGTTATGTAAACTACACTGCAGGGCAAGCTGCTGATGTAGGTTAAGAACAGTGGAGAGACTTGTTCTGTAGAGGTCTCTCACTGAGATGCATTATGGGAAAAACAACATTACAATAATACAATAAAAGGTGCTTTAAAGGTAGGCAACTGTAGAATATTTAAAACGTTACCTTGGTGACATAATGTATGACTTATTTTTGTACACTCTGTTTCAGTTGGTGACATTAAGCCAGTAACACACACACACACAATTCCATTAGTTGATTTGCAGTGTGATTGGTCCACATGTAGCCACAGAAGTGATTTGCAATGACTTTAAGCAATTTATGCCATTTGTATCTGCTCATTTGAGGAAGGATAGAGAAGGTATAACTGAGACATCCTGAAAACTGAATGAGTGAAAAACGCACTGTTGTGTAGTTGTGGTGTGTAGTTTTAGCATAGCACTCACCAGCTGAATTTGGTGTGGAAGGCGAGTTGGCTTGGCTGCCGTGGGTGGAGACGCTGGTTGCGCTAGCTGCGGTTCTGGCTGC
>JAZGTK010022101.1:0-10378 GCA_036877625.1 Ambastaia sidthimunki
CATTACATTCAGTCTGCTTCAGCACACACTTCACCTGCAGGAGAACATGCTTTGATTTGCATGAGGAGCTGCAGTTTAAGATATAACTGTTGCTGAAGAAAACAGGCTATTTCTAAGAAAACCGTTTCTATGAGCACTTCTGCTACAAAAGTGTGTGCGTGTGTGTTTGTGTGTGCGTGTGTGTTTGTGTATATGTGTATGTGTGTCTGTTTGTGTGTGTGTGTGTGTGTGTATATGTGTATGTGTGTGTGTACCTCAGTCCTGTACAGGAGCTCTGAGCTCTTACACTACAGAAGCAACAGCTTACTGTAAAGCACAAGAACAGAACTGGATGATTTGTCTTTTGTTATATTATTGGATTAATAGATGAAATGATTAAATAGCATGATTGTAGTGAAAAACATGCCAGGATTATTTTTAACATCCTGTATTTCACGTCATCAAATATTTTGAATGGGAATTAAAACTGAATTAAAATCTTGGGGAATGTGTCTGAATCTTGTTTTGCTGTACAGTTGTTACAGTGTTTTGAGGGATCGGTTGCTCATTGTTCAGAAATGGAACGAGTTCTGAATGAGAAGTAGTTCCTGATTCCCAGTTCTTCTCTCCTGACTCAATACAGAGCAGCTGTTCTGCATCCACACTGCTGGAGTGGGGCTTCATTAATGACCGTCTCCTGTGGGAGGAGATCTGTCTCCAGACGCCTCGACCTCTGGAGGGGAAAGTCAATGATTTTCCAACAGCTGAGCTTCAAACGGGTCAAGCAGAACTTCTGAACTGCCATCAATATCAGATGATTTGTTTCCTTCAGCCACAAGATTTGCCATAATGTGCCGCGTGTAACTTATCACTCACAAAATGGCAACACAATTGTTTTATGTTTCAAAACTGCAATAATAGCCACTATTGAAAATTCCTTTAATAGTTTGTACCTGTAACAGTTAGTTGTAAGAAGACTGTTGCCCTAGTCAAAACAATCCAGTAGAAATGCAATAAGATCTAATTTGATTGTTAGAATCTGAGAGTTATGTTTAGCTGATATTGAATTGGAATAATGTCCTATTACTGGCCATTTATTGAACTCACAGATGGAGCTATAGGTGTTTGCTAATGGTATTTTTACTAGTACTAGTATACCATTAAACCAAACCCCTTTTAAATGAGCAACATTGCCAACTAATTAGCATTAGTTTCATGCATTCTTCTGCTGTAGATATGTGGTCTTCTCCCCTCAGAAGTTCTCCAGTGTTTTGCTGTATCACTGCAGCTTCTGTTCATATTTCTGAACATTGTACTCATGTTAAACTTCACCACAGTGTCAACACAGCAACAAACGAAAGTAACTGCTTTAGATCTGAGTGATTGGTCTCTGATTTGAGAACTGTACTTCAGGCTGTGATTTACATATCAGAGTAAAAGTCTTTAGACTCAGTGTTGGTTATCTATATAGAAAAGCACATTTGAGGAGCATCTGGGCGATTCCTCTGAGTTCGCACACACTCAGTGTGGAGTAATCGTTTCTCTGCTCCCCTGATACATCATTAAATACAGTAAAAACGAGCCTTCACTGTTTAAAACAGAGGCTGCAAATCTCTTTAATAATGCTCGCATGGCCCTAATGAGCTGCAGGAGACAATGAAGCGATCGCTTCAGTGCACGGCCAGCACAAATCCTCCTGCGGCCGGTCACGCGCCAGCTGAGAGTTAATGTGGTTTTAATGCAGCGTCTGGAGTTTTATGAGTGAAGTGTGAAGATACGGCAGATGAATTAGCTGCTGTTGTGTTGTGGTGAACAGAACTGTTTGAATGTCATGATTAACATCAAATTGAAATGAAGGCTGTTGCTCTATTCATGTTTTTTATTACTATATTAGTTTTGTGTTGTGTTGTGTTAAATTACACGTCTGCTAACAGCACCACATGAAACTAACATGTAATTCTAAAAAAAGCTTGTCTTCATAACTTCCTCTTAGTTTTCAACGCTCTGTTGTGGTTTGTATTGCCCACTTTTCTAATAAGTTTTCCAATGAGGTGACCCGCTGCATGTAAAATAAACTGCTTTTGAGCCTCTCAAAATTATATTTTTTTCTTTGTGCAAAACATTGTACAAAAAAATGACTGAGTGCATGTTAAAAAGACATCAGAAAGTATCTGAATGAACCAGAATCATGAAAAATCTGTTGTTGTCAGTGATGTCAGTTAATCGTCATGAAAGTGACATTGAACTGGTGTTTGTATTTCAGGGTGAGGCAGTAACATTAAAAAGCTTATGAAGTTTTATGACAAACACTCATTGGTGTAAAAGTCTCAGTCATCAAACAACATTCAAGCAAAATCTGATGCTACATTCACATCTTTACTGTCATTTACGACATGACTCAGTCCTGTTTGTCATCCAATTCCAAAATGTGTTTTTAGCTCTGTATGTCTTCAAGCGTTTACACATGTAGAACAGAACATACATTTCATCTGCATGTATGTGTCATCTGCATCTCTACAGTTTAAACTAGAATAATGACTGTCATGAGAATGATTACAGACTATAATAATCATCTGCTGTTTTCAGATCATAATTTATACTGTTGTTGTTTGTCTCTGCATTACTACTTTACTACATTTTCTTCACAAGTATTTCTGCCTTGTTTTTCAGCTGGCAAATCATGCTTTGTTGATTTACACATACAAATCTAAAAAATATAGTAAAAGCACTAGAGTACTCAAAGTGTTCCTTGAGTTCTCATGGTATTGTACACCAGCCCCCAGCAGTGTGAAAACAGATGTTCTGGGTGCCCTCATTACAGGGCCTGTGACCAGACAGACAACAGACCTGTAAATATTTAGCAGACCTGTCATTAATCTGTTAATTACAATAGTTTAATAGCAAGCTACATTTACTTACTTTATGAAGCTTGGGGTGTAACTAGTACCTTTCTCCAACTGAAAGCTTTTAGTTCAGTGAAAACGTGTGTAGCACAGCTAGCTGATGTCAAGAGCCCAGCAACAGACAGTCAGGACACAGAAGAGCAGCTACAGCCCTGCTGATGATTCTCTGCTATTAATCTTGGACAGGTCTGATCTGCAGTCAGTGCAGAGTGATGCCGTTTGTTAGGCAGGTAACGCTTATGGGCTGTGTTGTAATTTGGCTGGTGGTCTTTTTCGCTTTACAGGGGGTCAGCTGACAGCCTCACCAGCAAAGTGGACAGAAAAGAAGAACTTCACTTGATAAAAGGGATTTTCTGGAGCATAAAGTGAGAATAGTGGAGAAGCTGTCAGAGAGAGAGAGAGAGAGAGAAAGAGAGAGAGAGAAAGAGAGAGGTGCAGGCAGGTGGACAGGAAATGTAAAAGTGAGAAGAGTGGTGGCTGTGTCAAGGAATGACATCAGAGGAGCAAAGGTCACCGCCTATACAAACTTTCAGGACATTTAAAAATAAATGAGGTTTGATTAGAGTAATGTAGGTAACTTAATAATTTAAAATATCTAAACATGCTTTAAACAACAAATACATTTACCTGAGAAGCTAAACTACATGAGATATTTACACACCCCACCCAGGAATCATTGTAATATTAGAAATAATATTGCAATTATGTATTTGTATATGTGTTCTGTGTATATATTATGTTTGTGTGTGTGCTTTTCTAGATTTATTTTATTTTTCAAGTTTTAGTGTAAATATCATTGGATATTTTTGTCTTTTGTACAGCTGCTTTGCAACAATGCACCATTGTGAAAAGCGCTTTATAAATAAACTTGAACTTGAACTATTAAACTTAGCCCAACACTGCATTTTGAAGAATTGCACTGGTCACTCTGTGTAGAGTTTACAAGTTTGAAAAATGTAGGATGAGCTTACCTGAGAATCAAAAGTGCTCAAGATAAGGACATCATGTGACTATAATTATATGAACAGCTTGTCTATTGAATGGATTTGGCTATTACAGTAATGCCAGTGAAAATAAACTTTAATGTTACATCATACATTGACATTGTAGAGAATTCTGCCCAGAACTGAACCTCACTGAACACCTTTAGGATGATTAGGAAAATTGTTCAAAATTGTTCAAAAACAATGAACCCTGTTGAATTGCATTAGCTGGAGAGAAATTCTGGAGTGTTTTCCTCAAGAACCATCATTTCTTTTCGATTGAAGACAGAAAAACCCTAAATGACATGGCTGTGAGTTCATGAACAGAAAAATGATCATTTTGTGGTGGACATATACATACTGTAGCATCTCTGTTTCAGTGCTGGTTTCATCTCAGTCCGAGTAAGCAGGACAAACACTACGTTCAGAGAGCTGCCTCACAGGAGAGAGAAACAGCCAATCAGATATGAACAGACCGTTCATCTCGCTGTACTCCAGCTCACACACAGGAAACACTCCACAACAGCAGACATGCAATATCTGATGAATTCAACTGGAGCAGAAGTCTGTAATGAGACGGGATGAATGTGGGGTCCTCGGGCGCTGGCACAGTTGCCCATCACATGACTCTTGATTAATGTTTTCTGCTGGTGGCTTATGAAGGCCCAGTGAAATATGAGCTCATATGTCAGGCTGGGTTCTGGTTCTGGTTTCTCGGTGGGCTGTTTTGCGGTCCAGAGGCAGGATCTCTCTCTCCACAATTGTAATCCCTTAATTTGGTACTGGACATTGATTTTGGAGAAGGGTGGTGCAGTCAGTAATAAACTGGGGACTGGACCATCGGATAACTGAAAGCAGAAATACTCACAATTGATTGTATATTCTAATAATATGATGCGTTTGTGAGTTTTACAAAAAATATTTTGTGTTTGTGATGTTTTACAGCACAGTGTAGCTCTGTTCCAAACAACATGGGCTGTTCATGTAAAACAGTTTTAAAGCATCACATATGTGGAGACACACAGACACTGTTTTCAAATGTAAGAATGAATAAAAAGGTAACTATCTATAACAATAGTAAAAATAAAATGTTTTCCTGTTCTTTTTGAGTTTTGAGTCTATGTGTTTTTATCATAGTCAGTCATGGAAGGATGGACATGTGTGTTGCCATGGTGATTTAAACCAACATGGCACCCTGTAGAAACAGATGGTGTGCTGTTGGTTATTGGAGGTAGATATTGGATTTATACTTTGATTGATCAAGATCTTAATGAAGCAAAAGCTTCTGCCGTGTTTTCTTTCTTAGCTGCAGGTGATGAACACAAGCACGTGTGTGAGGTTTCTCAGTCTGGAATATTTCAGAATAGATATTAACTGGATTACACTTTTCTAATTTAGTCTTGCATAATTTAGTACAACAGGTAATTTTTGAAAGCCTAACCCTAAACCTTTCTTGTGTTATTGTTCTGTGTGCATCTTTATATGAATGAAGTATTAATGAACTCATAAAGCACTTTTTCAGTTTCATAAAAACACTCGGCTTGAGCGGATTCATGTTCCTCATATATCCTCTGTTTTAGGATCAGATATGTTACATCTACTTTAATGGTCTGTAATCTCAAAGTCAAACTGACAGCTGCCTCTTTTCATTTGTATTAATTCTTAAAACTGCACATTACTCAGTCTAAAGGTTGAAGACTAGATTATTTATCCCTTAAAGTAAATGACAACACAAGACTTGTAGAAAATGTTCAAGGGCAGTTTGTAGTGTTAAACCCTGTGACCTCGTGTCAGAACAGTATGTAGTATTTAAATACACACAATTAAATTATGTTTTCACTTATTTTCCCCTGTGATTTTTGGAAAATATCACACCTTGATATTAAATGATGAACAATAAACATGTTTGTATGTACAAGTGACATTTACCTTGAGTTTTAATTTCTCAATCTGAGAAAGTTGAGTTTTAATTTCTCAATCTGAGAAAGTTGAGTTTTAATCTCAAGCGTGTGCTCCTCACTGACACTGTTGTCTGCTTGGTAACCCAGTTCACTAATTTTATCAGGGGCAATTTTATTGATGGCCATGGAGGCACAGACATAATTTTATTTTCACACAATAAATACTAAGATATCTTCTGTCACATACCCTCCACAATCCCCAATCCCTCCTCCACCCACCTCCACCTGCTGCAATTCATTATGGACAGTAAGACTGAGATATTTACCCTCCACAGCAACCTGGAGCTCTCACACACCCACACACACCCCCACACACACATACACACACCCCCACACACACACACACACACACACACACACACACACACACACACACACATATATAATAGGGGTTTAGACACACAAGTGAGTTTGTAGAACCTGCAGAGAAAGATTTTGGTTTGTTTCTGTTTTCAAATGATTTCTTTAAGCTCAGGATGTGTCAGTAGAATGCTATTGTTGACATTGTTAACACATGATAAATATATGCAGAATTATTCTTCAGTTTCAGCAGGTGTTTCTCTTAGGTGACGTTTCGGCCTCCGTTAGGAGAGCAGCTTGAATTTAAAGATTACAGTTTAAAGATTACAGTTGTTTACACACTACAATAAGAATGATCACACATGTAGCGAAACCCTACACTCAGAAAGCAAAACACCTATCCAGATTTTCACAATCATAAGCACAAACTCAGTCTAACACTTCCTGCAAAACACTACACACAGTGATTTGCAAAATGCTACACACATTTTCACACTTTAGGCACAGTTAAACATTGTGATGTCACTTCCTTTCATTACAAAGCTCTGGCTTTTAAAATGACCACACCTATGAAGAAACTGGATAAAGCCGTCCAGCATGTGTGCAAACACATGTGTGCTTCATTAAAACACAGAAGTCAGTGGGTATGAGCTCTATAAAAAGACAGCAGGTGAGTTCACCTGTCTCTACTGTAACACAAATGAAAGAAGAAGAGGGAGGAATGTAATTGGGCACAGGGCTATTATAAATGTGTCAGGGCAGTGTGGGGGTAGCATCACCTGTGCGCTGCCATTACCCAGAATGGGGTCCTCCACCGTCATGCCAATGTGGGTCCCTATAACACTGATCTAATTCTTGCATTTGTTGACAGATTGCTCAACATTATAACAGCATAAAACCAAGTGGACCAGGTGCAGTGCATTGTCGTCTGGGACAATGTATCTTTCCACCGATCTGCTCTGGTGCACACTGGTTTCACCAGCATCCTCAATTCACTGTCCTGTACCTTCTGCCATACTCCCCCTATCTTAACCCCATTGAAGAGTTTTTCTCATGATGCCCTCATGAGTGTTTTCATTAGTCTGCAGCATTGGTCTTGTGTAGTGTCGATGGAGCGTTTGGTGAGAATATAAGCTACTTTCATTTCTGTTGTTACAACATCATTCACAATGTTACATTTGTGTTTTTTCATAGTTTTGATGACTATTATTTAAAAATGTGAAAACAATATTAATAAAGAATGAGTAAGTAAGTGTTTCCAAACGTTTTACCGGTACTGTAGTTTGATCTTTGTGTGTGTGTGTGTGTGCGCTAAGGCAAAAATCTCCTACAGTTTTGTTTCTATTTTTAGATTTATTTACAGTTTTTCTTCATACAATCCGTGTTTATTTTAAGTTCTTCAGCTGCAGTGCTGTTGAGGTCAAATATTTATCACATCAGGACCTTGATGTTGCTGGTTATTGAACATTTTCCATTTTTGGCACAGAGTAAGATCAAGGCTTACTGTGTGATCAATAGGCAATATTATATTGTCAGTCCTGCTGTTATTTGTGATTTGGATCTCCTGAGATGTTTAGAAGTTCCAGCATCTGACCTCCTTGTTCTTCAGGAATCTGACATTTCCAGCTATATCACTGCACATAAATGTTATTTTTTTATTACAGCCACCTTGATTCAGCCTTGAATCCAAAAAGCTACAGAAAGCTGCTCAATGTTGATTTTCTCTATCAAAGCATATTGTGTTTCTAAAAATAGAACTGTTTGTATTTACTGGACCACATTCATCTATTTCAGAAAATTCAGGAGGTCATTGAGTTCTCATCTTCACCTTTAGCTGATGAAGAAACAATCAAACTTAACATCTGCATGAGAACTCAGTCTGCGCCAGGTTTGTCTGATGAGAAATGAAATGTTAATAAACAATGTTAAAGCATCAACTGTTTAGAACAAGATCTAAAGAACTTTGAATTTTTGAAATATTTGAATATTCAGACTAGTTTCTGTAGCTTACTAAGCAATAGTCCTAAAATCACTGCAAGTCTCATGAGTCTATTATATTTAGAAAATCAACGCAACACCAAAAGACAGAGATGCTTACCAAGCAGCCATATTTACTGAATATACAAATATTCTGCCAGATGTAACAGTTTCCTTATTCTAGCTGGAGACTGTTTGGGGTTCTCAAGTCACATGAATATATATGGGATTGTGTGTCCCCGATATGGGTCTGATCTGTCACACACACACACACACATATATATATGTTCTGGACTGATATAATTAAGTAAAATGTGTTTTGAAGATGTGAACACATAAAAAGGTCACATGCTAAAATGCTCAAAAATTCAAGCTGACACAAAATTCTGTAAATGTTAAAACACTTTTAAATGAAACGTGAGGTTGGAGGAGAAAAATCCACAGACAGCCGAGACAAACAGTAATAATAAAGTACAGCTAAAGCTGTAGAACTGAATGTTCAGTTCTCACTCTCCACAAATAAAGGTCCAATTTCAAAGTGAAATCTAAAGTAATGGCAACACAAAAGGTCAGTGTTGTCATGGATTCAATTATCTGTGAGAAGTTTATAGACGCGAACAGCGGGATTTGACAGTGTTTTTAAATTCTCTTCCCTGAACACAATAAGCCAGCCAATAGATAGAGCTGCTCTTCTCATCCAAACCTGATTTTCATCCAATTTTTCCTGAGATCTGACTTGAAAGATACACTAAGAAAGTTTATTTTGTGGCGTGTTCTGCAGTATATGAAATTTTCTCCAGGCCAGCGTGTACATCGATTTCTTTCTGAATGGAGTTAAAGTGGAACCCGTCGTCTCCAGTGCGGTGTGGGTCACTGGCTTATGAAATGTAACTACTTCAGAATAGAGTTGAAGACCTAGTGCTGAGAGTCTGTTGCGTCCAAACATCATATTAACCTGAAACATTTCAATACACATTTACAGCAGTACATCAGAACTAAATGAAAGACAGCAGAGAGCCTCCAGCCCACGTCACATTCCACATGATATTTCAGGAATGCTGATTGTAATGCAGTTTACACGACTTCATTGATTGTGATGTTAGTGGACGTGGCAAAATATCAGAAATATGTACAGAAGTTCTGACCCGATCTAACCCGTGTCTCCTGACAGAATACCTGTGTGTCTGATGCAGATTCTCTCACTTCTGTCAGGTTTATTTAGACATTTACTGTGTTCATTTGCTGTGTTACAAACATTTTTGTGCTTCAATATTTTCAGTAAATGTTTTCTCATCTAACTCATCAAAACTATGAAATAACACAAATGTAACTTTTAAAAATGTAAAATAAATTAAATTGTTCTATTGTAGCATATTCAGATCTGGATTAAAGACACATCTCTTCAGTCAGCCGTCCTCATAATGCATCTCATCACCTTGTATTTCCATTTTACCTCAGAGAAAAACACATAATTCTCTCGTGCTCTTAATGTTATGAACAGCAGCTACGTGAATGATTCTCTGTTTTGTGTTTTGATGTCAGGAAATCAATCCTGGAGTGGATTCAGACTGCAGCTGCTCCAGTATGATCCAGCATCTTCAGACGACTACAGATGATCCAACAGTGTGTAGAGAGACAACTCTGATCAACATCTGCAGCATCTGCAATTCTTACATCATTACAAATAACAGCTTTTTCTTGTTTCTTTACACATTTTCATGAAAATAGCCTCAAAGTAAGTATTTAGTATATTTTGTTCTAAGTAGTTTCTCATGAACAGCCTCTACTGACAGATGCTGTAACTGCACAATTCTGCGTTCAATGTTTTTTAACTATATTTATTTGTTTTGGGGGACTGTGTGCATTCCTGTAATGTCATGAGCCAATCAGCTCTGTCATGATGTCATATCCTGCATCCCCAGAGTGAAGAGTCACATGCGTTTTACACCTCAGATTATTAATGCTTGTACACACTGTATTTATGTTATATTATGACCTTTTTCCTTCAGGGCCACGAGTCTCCTTAACAAAGATGTCAGTGCAGTATATGGTCTCATCTATACCATCTCATGTACAGTATACTGTCTCATCTACACTGTCTCATTAATACTGTCTTATATACAGTATATGGTGTCATCTACACTGTCTCATATACAGTATACTGTCTCATTAATACTGTCTTATATACAGTATACGGTCTCATCTATACCATCTCTTATACAGTATAAAGTTTCATCTATACTGTCTCATATACAGTATACTGTCTCATTAATAC
>JAZGTK010022102.1:0-10378 GCA_036877625.1 Ambastaia sidthimunki
CTTAATTTATATGCCCTGGTTTAGGCCTTAAATGCAATTCAAGCCATTAACAGAAAACACCTTTTACAATAAGACACCATATGGACAACACCACCTTACAGTATCACAGATGTTTACTGACATGTCAAAAACGCTCATGAACCTAAACACACAGGAAACTCTAAAAACAAAACATGACATCACGCCTAGTTCAAATTTTAAAGCTACAATCCGCAACTTTCGCCTCACTACCGCCATCTCCGTTTAAACATAAAACTGCAGGTTACTTTACATACACTTCATTATGTATAAGTCAAATTAAGCAAACCAACATTTCCCAGGAAAATAACCCCACATCTCAACTTATAAATAATCATTATACAATGTTTTGAACACTGATCTGTCACCGATTGCAGCTCTAAATAAACCATCTGACCAATAAAGCAAAACGCAAAGAAAACGTGTGGCGTTGCTCTAATAATGTAAAACTGCACTTACCAAAAAGTCCTCGTTCCTGTTTTATGAAGTCGTCACGGTGAAGCAAAATATCCAACCCAGTCTTTTAAATCCACAAGTTGCCTGTTTGAATGATGATTTATTCCAGTGATGACAGTAAAGTATGTTTTCATTTTCCGAGTGCACAAATCTCTCCACTGCGCCAGTACTGTAGTGCACAGATAACGCAGTTAACTATACCAACACAAACATGGCTACAAAGTTACCTGCTTTTAGTACAGATTGTGTCGTTAAGCATATCTGACACGCTAGCATAGTTGAGGCAAACTCACCTGTCACAAGACAGACTGACTTAAGTCGTAACGTTTTACTTTTGTAAAGCAATATACATGCATTGCAAATAACACATTTTGCCTTTGTAAAGCAACATAAATGTTTTGCAAATAACTAATTTTGCCTTTGTAAAGCAATATAAATGTATTGCAAATTTTCTAAATTCTTTACTCTGAAATTAAATACATTGTGCATAATTTAAAACTGGCTGGAAATTCATTTAAGTTCACACAGGCCTGCTGAGAAGGCGACATGTTTAGCGCGCGGTGCTTTCTGGTTAAAGTTTGTTTGATTACCGTCGGCGCCACCCGTGTTTAAAATGACGCATATCAACAAAATACAGCGCAAAATATATATAACATTGTACAGTACAGTGCAAAACACTTTAAAGACATTTAAACTAACCTAAATGAAAATATGACAAGTATCTAGTCACCAATAAATTAAAAAACAATACAAATTAAAAGTACCCTTTAAAGTAGTTTTAAGTAGCCACCATTTGGTATTATTTCTTCATATATATATATATATATATATATATATATTTAAATATAATAAAATTCGAATATATGGAATATATAATACAATATATTCAATATTTACAAACAAGCAATAAGTAATGTCAGCATAAAAACAAAGCAGAAACATTCTGCATGAGTTCAGCATCAGTGGGTTCCTTGCAGACTTGGTAATTAACCTACAGCTGTTGATGTGTTAAGCTCTAGATGTTTTCTACAGAACTGAACATGTGTAATTCTAGACTGGAGCAGAACATTAAAGCATGTTTATAGTGTCTTTTAAATGGAAGTACAGATTTGTTGCAGTAGTGAAAATAGCTAATAATGACAAGAAGAGTTATCTGTCCTGTTTTGGCTCCAAAATAGGTCTATGCAAGGAGAGAGTTTGCGTATATTCGAGTGTGTATGTTTAGAAAGGGAGTGAGAGGGCACCCAAATGTCCATCTATCCTCTTTACCCCCTGACAGCCACACTGGAACTCACTGGCCTTTTCTATTCCAATCAAACCAATTCTGTCTATATTTACTCCATCTGCCCAGCCCAATGCTCCACTGAGCTGTGTGCGGCTGTGTGTAAGTGTGTAATGGTGCAGGTTCTCGCTGATAGATGAAGATTTAGCTCAATGGATGAGAGTGCCGGATTAGTGATGACATCGTGACTATGCTCCCATCATTCCCTGTCCAGTACCGTATCCCAGAAGCCCCCAGCCAGTTCCACCCCATCGAGGGGCCATGATGGGGTGATGAATGATTGGAGCTGTGGGAGAATAAAGAGAAAACAGGGGCGGATACGCTCTCCTCTGACGAACAACGATGGTGTGACCACCTCTGTCCTCTTAATCTTTTTCTTTTCTTATGCAATGTAGGAGAAATTCATTATTCGACAAACACACACTCACTATTGCCTTTGTATGCACACAAACACGCACACACAATTCCTGGTTAACAGCTTTTCATTGGCTAGCATAGCTAACAGAGAACATTTTTAGAACGTTCTTTCCAAGTTGAGTAAATATAAATGTTTCTGCAGGTTAGTAAGAATATTTTTTAAACAATATATATAAAATATCAAAAACATTATTCTAAAGTTGTTAGTGGAATGTTTTAAATATGTAACAGAATTTTAAAAGAATAACAGAATTAAAGTAATCAAATAATATTCTTAAAATCAAGCAATAACATAAATACAACATATAAAAAACTGTATGTTGTGAAGATTCCTAGAACATTAAAAATAACATTTTAATATTTTGTTACTCTAACGTTACTGAAACGCTAGGCAAACATTGTTACAACCTAATATTGTTAGCTGGGGTCCCTGCTGGAGAAGAGTGGCTAATCCCTGGATCCATTATTCAGAGGCTCCTCCCATCTCTAAACGAGCCAATTATGGGTGTTTATGTGTTTGTGTTGCTGCAAACACTGCAGCGCTAAACAGCTAATCAATGACACTTTAGCGCTAAATCACTTTCTCTCTCTTGCCCACTTTTTCTGCCCTCGTTTCCACACCAACCGTCTCTCTCTCATTCTCTCTATCTCTTTACCTCTTACCTTGTTCAATTAACAGAGGCATGGATGAAATGTCAAGTCAATTGAGCGTGAAGCAAACATCAAGTGCAGCTCTGGTATTGAAAACAGTTGTTCTTTCATTACGACATGATGCTTTTAAGAGCTTTATCTCCATAATGTGAATTCCGCCGTTAAAGTGACACGCTTAGGTGTATTGATTACTTTGTTATATTGCTTAATTTATACAACCTGATTGCCTCGCTCCGTCCAGCCCAATTAGTGCTGCCAAACAAGCCCTGAAGCAGTGCTCAGAGACTGTCAAATTAAATATCCAATCATAAAAAGGATCAAAATGTAGCAAATATTGTCAGGCAAGAAACGGTAAAGCCACAAGGGTGCTGTAACTGCCACGGCAACAAAAAACGTGCTGGACTGAAAAATACAATATCATGGGCCGATGGGTGTGGAGATAAAAAGCCCCTGAGAACATTTGTGAAAGCGTTTTAGTATCATATACGTTTCCTTATGGGTGTCCAAATAACACACTTTGGTCACAAAGCACTTGCACAAAAACAGCCACAGACATGTGGTAAAATGCGGTATCTTGTTGGAGGAATAGCCTCATGGGTAATGCTTTGACATATGGTGCTGTAGCATCATGGTGACCTGAGTTCAATTCCTCACTTGGGGTCTTTTCCTGATCCTGTCCACTGCTTTCCCACTTGTCATTTCATGTCTCTGCTTCACTGTCCCAATGAAGGCACAAATATCTTATAGGGCATCTCCACAATCCTGTATTTGATAAAACAATAGAGAATTTTAAACAAAACAGAGCAAAAGTGCCAAGGCTGGCACATTAACCGAGGCTGCGTTAAGGTTTCTTAGCACTGTCTAGCAGCACAATGCTGTTAGCCCGGCTTGTGTTTTCATAAAGAGGTACAAGGACTGATTCGTGGGGTACAGTGTGCTGTTAGCCCCTATACGGGTGTCATTATTTACCAGGTTAATCGTCATGGGAACGGGCCAGCGATGGATTCTGATCATCCCGGGATTCGGCAGGTGATGGATTCTGATTGCTCCGATGATCATTCTTCCAATAAGAGTAATTAATATAATGAAGACCTTCTGAACACGTGCAGGAGAGGGTGATGAATATCAGCGGCCATCGCTCGTTACTCATATATGACATCATAGAGAGAGAGAGAGAGAGAGAGAGAGAATAAGATTCACATAATACACAAAATAAACACCAGGCTCATGACAGAAAGACCCAGAAAGGCAAAAGAAATTTACAATACGGCAGATTTAAAGCAAACTGCCCATTATGAGCAGAGAACTTTACTCAATACCTCCTTTAAAACTGAGTACCAGCGTATACAGTTACACTTATATACACCAGCATATACATATATACATATATACACGAGTGTATGTATTTGCACTCACACTCATGTTCCAAATATGACTTTCTTTTGAGAATGTTAGTGAGTGAACACTAGTTGTATCACTAACTTTAAAAGCATCTATAAATATACACAGCGTATGCGCACACTTCTATGAAGAAGTTACAGATTGCCCTTTCAAGACACTGTAAGTGAATCAACCCCACCACACACCCACCCACCTGCCTCCCACCCCCAGGGCAATAACGCATGCATCTCCCCCCGTTAAAGCCGCAGTTCTAGTTATTAGGGTATGATAATGAACACAGTGGATTGAACTGAGGGCTCACCACAGAGGAATCTAAATGAGTCTACATACACATACACACACTGGGGAAAGGGCAATTAGTGTAGGCCCTTCTAGCTGACCCCATAACACACACACATACACACAAGCATACAGAGAAGGACCTCCCACCGCACAACATGAGTACATATGCAGATATGTCGTTGGATGTGACTAATTGGCTAATCTGGTACCTCTCGCACACTTAATCATCTTAAGCACTTTTAAAGGGCTGAACAACGGGAATGTAATGAGAGAAAACCACAGATTCCCAGTGGTGCAGTATGTCTCATCCACCTTTTCTCAACTCTCTCCATTTTTCATCTCTGTTTTCCACCATTAATCAGCGATTACTAAACGCAAATTGTTGGCATGAAATTGTGTCTCATCTGTACATATCTGACAAACTTCCTTTGGAATGTTCCTTAGTTATGCTGCATCGGAACGTTACTTAAAGGGTACCTTGTTCGGAACGTGAAATTTGTTTTGTTGTTGTATTGGAACAGGAAGTTTTGGTGAGACATATAGCCAATAGCCTTTAGTTTCATCACAGCCATCCACTATAAGTTGCTACCTGCTTGCCAGTTGCAGGTGGTTAGGAGGTGAGACATTGTCATGCAACAAACAATCATCTGATTGGACAAAAATAGTTACAGTGCAAGATGAGTCATCAGTATTTTTGGTCTGTTTTTTCCCACAAGAGAGGGACTCATTTTTAAATGTGTATATTTTTGAATTTGTCAATGTTTAAGAGTACATGCATATAGATAGCCCTAAATATAACACACAAGATACAACAGCATCAACCTCCAATTCTGATGTCAAGGAGTCTTTAAATCTGTAACTTTTAGGGTAAAAAAATGAACAAAACAGTTATTGGGCAAATACATGACATACTAGTCTGATTTATAATTTCAAGCAGTTGTTTAGAATTTAAACTTGCCGTCCATGTTAAGAACGTAACTTCACAAATACATACATTTTATTTCAAACAGAGATGGCGGCAGAGAGGCAAAAGTTAAACAACAGATAATACTAAGCATGTGGATCTTTAATGCAAAAGAACCAAAATTTTGTTTATAAAATCTTTTTAAAAGGACACAAGACTTTGATGTAGATTTAGTGAACTTAGTTTAAATACGTGCTTGGTTTAGATAGCAAATATAATACACTATATCAACAGATCTTTAATAGGTTTAAAATCACATCTTGATTGGCTGGGTGGATGAGACGCTTTATGACCTCTGAAGTGAATGCGAGTCTAAACTGTATGTCCACGTGTGTGTGAACGCACAGACGTCAGTGTGGGCCGGTTTCACCGCTGCTCGCTTTACAGAGCCTTTCATGTCCTGTTAATGAGAAAGCCACAGCACCCAGCATTCCCCTTGTAAACAAGGACAAATTAAAACCCAAATATGAATCACGCTCAACATGGCTGACGCTCAAAAGTTGTAGCTTTTAATGGAGGTCAGACTGGACAGCACATCGTCTGGGCAGCTAGTGACGCCCGTTCATGGCACATCTGTATGACTGCTGCTGTTTACACAAAGACTCTGTACCAGTTTGGTAGGACATAAATCTTTATAGGAGTATAACCTTTAAAAACTGTCTCTAAAATGAACTGAAACTGAATTCATGAAACAATCTCTAGAACTGAGTTTCAACTAGAACTGAGTTCTAGTTGAAACAATCATATAGAATTCAATATAGATCAGTATAGAACTACACCAGTATAGATCAGTATAGAATAATTTCTATAGGATAGATATAGAATTTCTCAGAATTTTAACAAGCAGACAGTCACATATACACATTTATTGTACATTCAAAGAAACCTGTAAGAACCTGTATGAACCTGTGTAAACTATATTTAGAAGACCTGTATTGCTTCTATAAATATAAACTATAACTATGTAAAACTCATTTCCTACAATCAATAACTCTTTATATAACACTAATCCTCGTGTTGTCAAAGCAGACATTTTATCTGAAATGACTTACAATGCAGTTGTAAAGTGTACTATCAGTTTTAGTTTGAGCATTTCCTGGGATTCAAACCTATAACCGTTAACATTGTTAGCACCATTAGGAGCACCATCTACAGAGCTAACAGGGAATGTTCTTAGAATGTTGGGTAATGTTCTCTAAAAGATCTTTCAAAAATATTGAAAACTTTCTTGCAGTAACCTTAGTAGAATGTTTTATTATTATATATCATAAATATCACAAATGTTATTCTTAGGTTGTTAGTGGAATGTTTTAAAAAAGTTACCAAATTAAAAAAAAGTTTCAATACTGTTCATAAAACCAAGCCATACGGTTAATACAACATCTAAAAATGGATGTTTTGAATGTTCTAGAACTTTTAAAATATGTTAGGAAATGTTAATGTTTTTTAATGTTTTTTGTTACTTAATGGAAACGTTACGGAAATGTTCTTACAACCTAAAATTGTTAGCTGGGTAATATAGCTCCGATGTCTGCGTTTTCAGTTAAATGCGCTTTGCCAGAAACAGTCTTTATGCTCCCAGTTAACAACCGGCAGCCTCAGTTAAACAATTAGTGCACTTATAGTGTGTAGGACTGTCTGAAACTACAGCCACATAACTGCACATCACGAGCGCTGGTCATAAAATTAAGACCTACAATTAAAAGTTGAGGATAAGAGCATTTTAACGACCTCTGCACTAGTTCAGACTGGGCTCGCCTGTCTGAGGCTGTCTGCAGACACAAACATAACCGCCGGAATAACAAAAACACACAGAACGGATAACCAAAAACACCATTAAAGACAAAAGCCCACGGGTGATGACTTTTTTGGGGGTTTCTGATTGTGATGATGGAAATAAGGGCATCATTATTTGTGTGTGTGTAGGCTGTGTGTAGGGTTCAGTGTCTGGGCAAAAACAATGGAAAAATCAGATACCACAGACCACAGAGACCAAAGACCAACACCAGCACACTGGTGGATGGAGGGCGGTGTGGGTAAATACAGGTAGTCTAATATTAATTAACGTTTTGAAATGTTACTGTAACTTCTCCTTTTGTAAACATTGTAGACTATATATAGTCTAATTTCATACATGTACACCTGTAAATCTTAGATTACAAAACCTTTTAATCGGTACGTGATGTCATTATGTGGCCTAACCTTACCAATAACCTGTAAAATGACACACACATATTACTACATTAGTGAGGTCATTCCATAGATATCAATTGATTTTATATCAGGCTAATGATAATTTCTATCTACTTATCCTCACAGAAACATGTGCATGACATCAGATTTAAAGAAAAACTTGATTTGAGTTTTGACTTTTTATTTAATGTGGGCCAGTCAAATGTCCTTATAAGCTCTTATGATATTTTACTATGTGAGGACATTTGACAATATTATAAGCCACTTGAAAGACAATTTCTTGCAACAATGTAACAATGTAAACACTCCACACACCCACACACACACTCCCTTCAGTAAAGAAAGTAATAAATATCATAATGAGTATGTTATGAGTATATTAGTGAGTAAATTAAGGCAGTATGACTGATATTATAAGGCACTTGTAAGCCAATGTCTCCGAACAACGTAAACACTATGACTTCTATCAAACAACACTGTGTGTCTGACACACACCCCAACCACATCCTCAACCAATGAGTCTGAAATAGAGAATCAGAGGTCAAAGGGCAAAGGTCACAAACACTGCTGACCTTTGGGGCCAGAATCAGATCATCCTCAATTAAGACTCAATTAGGTGTTTAACTTTCTCTTTATTGAGGAAATAATGGTAACAAAATACATTTTTGAACAGAGGGCACAACATGAGTCTTGGCATCCGTCTCTTTCTTGGTCTGAGTCTCAACAGGACCTTCATGAATCAGAGACGCTTAACACTGATGTTCAGTTCGCGATTCAGCACCATTACAAATATACGCAGACACACCAGAACTATTGCTTTTTGTCCGGTAAAAAACGAACAGAGAACTTATAATTAGGAAACATGAAAATAATACTATAGAATCTACGAATATATAAATATATAAACCGTTACCCTTTTATGCAAAACAGAGGTCAGTTTTCAGTTGTAAAAAAATATTCACAGTCTGTATTCAGTTTGAGTAAACTGATTTGAATGAGGTATGTCCTACAAATCCCTTCATTTGTGTCAGAGTAACGACCCCAAAACAAGAATAAAAGCCCCTATTGGGTCTATCCAATGTGAGCAATAAAGGATTTGTCTTTTACACTTTTACAAACGGAAAAGAGTGCAAGTGTAAACTTTTGTGTATAGACGTGTCTGTGTATTTGAGTAACAGCAAAAAAGTCATGCAAACCTTTAAAGAACAACTAAATAAACATAATAATTAAGGTGGATTTTGAGGTTAATTTATCAAGTATATGATCAGATGACACAAGAGTCTCCTTAAATCAAGAGTTTGTAAATTTCAGATACTTTTTCACTTAATATCAGACTACAACCTTAAATCAGAAGATTTAGACTCTCAATGCTAAACACTCATTAGCTTCAATCACCCCTTTAACAGACCCACATGCATATCAGCACTAAATGTAGTCATCATAACATTCATTTTCACATACAAAGTGTGTGACAGCACTGCATTGCTGCGTTTCACTGCACCCCGTCCTCTCGTAGAAACTGGAAGACAGAAGAAAAGTCTTTGTTTGCGTAGCCGCCGGCACACATGACGCGGTAGATCTGATGTGCCAAAGAACCGAGAGGAACCGGCGTGCGGGTGTTGGTAGCAGTGCTTTGAGCCAAACCAAGGTCCTGTACAAAGACAACATACAGTTTTGGTAAGTATTAATTTGTATTTTTAACAGATAAAGGGGAAGAAAAATCCGCTTACTTTAGCCATTAGCGTAGCGCAGAAGCCTCCCTGGTAGCTGTTCGCGGACGGTACTCCTTCCATGACACCAGGAACGGGGTTGTACGTGTCACTGGACCAACATTGGCCCGAGCTCATGTTCAGAATCGTCGCCAGAAGCTTCGGATCCAAACCCAGTCTGAACAGGACACAGAATCAGAGAGAGGTCAAAGGGCAGAGGTCAGACAGACTGCTGACCTTTAGGCCCAGAATCAGATCATCCTTTAGTGGAAAGTGGGCTTGGATAATACAGTATTGATATTTAACAGGAGCTGCAGTTCATCATTTTCCACTCTCTCTCTCTCTCTCTTTCTCTCTCTCTCTCACACACACACACACACACAAATGCAGGGGTAATAAAACTCTGACACAAGCAGCTGTCTTATTAACTCTCCCCCACCAATTTGTCCCCCTGTAAGAGTAGCGGGTGATTTCAGTGCCGCATTTAAAGTAGATCTGTCTGAAACGGCCCTCGCTGCTTCCACTTCTTTACAGTTGAGTGTGCACCCAAACAATATTGTATTATAATGAACAACACACTGTTTCTGTCATAATATGGTCTCTACATATAACTCACGTCCTCCTCCAGTGTAAGTCTGCTGGATTTTTTAATAGTTTTATAGGCCACAATGCAAAAATCACGATCACAGAGTAAAAGCACATTTCTTCTCTACATTTATGAAATTTTACTCGGCAGTCTTAGCTGCCAACTCATAGTCGTGTCCTGAAACCAGTGACTGTTCAGAAAATACAATATATACACACTATGTACAATATCTACAAATGGGAAAGAATGTACACTGTACACTTCAAATTATAAAAGAAAACAAGACAAAAATAATAACAAAACATAAGTAATAATACTCCCCCGTTTTTTGGGAATTTTAATGTCAATGTGTGTGTATTAATGAATCATTATATATAGCCATTTTATATACATATATATGTATATATAAATATATGCAC
>JAZGTK010022103.1:0-10377 GCA_036877625.1 Ambastaia sidthimunki
AACACACTGGCTGTTTAGAGATCAGCTAATGAGGTCATGTTCAGAGGAGGCATAAGCCAGTGACTGCTCATTCTTCACAGACCAATGGGAGGAAGGAGATATATAGACATGGATAAAATGTCAGCTGCTAAACATCCTCAAGCCATCACTCCGAGTTAGAAAGCTGCTGCCCATCTGCATTCCTACATACTGTCATCCTGTTTCAAACCTTTTAAAACCTGATAGTAATTCTGATGGGCCTGAATCTAGATGAGACAGAATCTCAGTGCTGCTGCTTTTTACTCAGCAGATACCTTCTCACTCCTCAGTACTAAATTCAGTATTAGTTAATAACCTTTTCCTATAAGAAGCAAAAGGGGTTTTTGGCTGATCATAACCCTGTGTTAACTTTATTTAAAATCTTAACCCAGGGTTAAAAGCAATACTAAACCTTTTCAATATTACTGAATTGTTGCTGTAAACCAGGCAAGTTGCTGAATTTCTGCAGATGATTAAAACGGCAGATGCATGCCCATCACAATTCATATTCAGTAACATTATTATGGCAATAAAAATGCCATTCTCCCAATCAATGTTATTGACCTTGTATAACATACATATGCAAATACAAATGTTAACGTAGGGTTTACATATTGTGTAAAATTAGCCCAGGGTAAAGTATGAATGGTGCGATTCATGAAAAAAAAGTGATGTTTGTGATGTTTATTCCAATGTTTGGAATTTGAGATGTATTGAAAAATGTGCTGACTGTCTGTATATTTAGTACTGAATTACCAGTCCTGCTGATTGAGATTTATTCTCCTGTTTTATAATTACAGGGTTGTTTTCAGTACTGAATTGCTCCCCCTGGTGGATTCATTAGGGAAAGCAATATACAAAATCAAAATACAGTCAGATTATCTTTCGTCATAGAAACAGAAACAAAGCAGTGAAACATACATAGATAGTAAATTCAAATTTGTCAGGTAAATTACAGTATTATTCTAATTTGCTGTCATTTGTAGGCCTCTAGAGACCTGGTTTGCTTCCTGCAGCTGGACCATGTTAATGTGTACTTGGGTCAGGACTACCGCAGCAAATATAAAGCCCCAACTGACTACTGCATGGTTCTGAAGGTGAGGAAAAACACATTACTACACACCTTGATGTTGTGCAAGACAATTTATAGCTGCTTAAACAGCATCAAATATTTAATCTCTTGTGATCATGATCTTATGCCACAAATGTGTTTTTTATTTTTTTTAGTTTCAGTTTTGTTTTGTTAATTTGTTTGGATTGTTTAAAGATTTGTTTAAAGTTGCATGACTAAAAGAGTCATTAGAATGTAGTGGAAGCAGTAAAACATGAGTGTGAATCCATATTTCTAGTGTTGGTCATAGACGCTTGACTTTTCAGAATAGCAGACAGCAAATACACACTAAAATTTAACTCTAAAATTAATAAAATGCAACATATTATCTCTGGTTTTTCCATGCAGCACCCTCAGATTCAAAAGAAATCACAGTACATCAAGTACCTCTGCTGTGATGATGTCAGAACGCTGCATCAATGGATCAACGGAATACGCATTGCTAAGGTTACTGGACTGATGACATCACCCTGCTCTGTGCAAATTGTGTATTGGTACATGTTTTAAAGGGGCAGGGTCTAAATGTGTATGATTGTTAATGCAGTATGGGAAGCAGCTGTATGTGAACTACCAGGAGGCTATGAGACGCACAGAGGCTGCTCATGACTGGTCCTCCCTGTCAGGCTCCAGTATGAAGTCTGGTTCCAGTTCCTCCAGTCTACCAGGTGAGTTCAGCAGGGGGTCAAATACAGATGAAGAAACAAGAAACAAAAGTCAGAGATTCTAAAAGGCTTTTGAATTCTTGTCTGTATATTGTTTATTTCAGGAATGCAGCAAAAAAATTAAATTCGTTTCAAACCCATGACTGATTTTTTTTGACCAATTTCCTGGCCACGTTTTCCATATAATGAAAGTGAATGAGGTTTAGGGCTGTCAAAGCCCAATATGACATCCTATTTTTATGGCCAAAGTTTCATATAGCCTTTTTGGCTCCTCATCTTCATTTAGGTTTTTGATCCAGTCTGTCTCTTTCATGCCTACAGAATCTCAGTCTAACCACTCCAGCCAATCAGACAGCGGTGTTTCAGAGATCACATCCTCCAGTCATATGCGCTCTCAGAGTGTGGTCAGTTCCATCTTTTCTGAGGCCTGGAAGAGAGGCAATCAGGCAGAAGAACCCAAGGTGACCATTGAAGAACTTTATTTCTCTTCTCATGCTATGCTTTATGTTCCACCTGTTAATGTTCATAGTAGTGTTATTTCATGACCCCTCAGCCATTTTCCTCTGAATGCTTCTATATTCTAATCCATTCTGAAACTGTCTATTTTATAACAGCTGTATAATATTTGATAGTGTCCGGATTTTCATTGAAGGGCCTCTTTAAAGAATGTGCAAATCAGACTGCATGACTGTCAGCTATGTTCAAGTGTCTCTTGAAAGTGTTCCGATTGTTTATACCTGAGTTTCCTCATGCTGCTTCAAAGTATTGTTGGTTACTTTTGAAGGTAAAGGACTATCTGACTCAGAAACAAGACGCTTTATGTAATTGAGACATCAAATTGCAGTTTCTCCACCTTTAGTCCTTGTTTATTCGGCCTGTCTCTGTTTGTTTACTCAGGATGTGAAAGTCAAGGCAGGAAAGTCTATGGCCTTATGCAGTGGTGGGAATTGAGGTTAGGAGTGTGGAAAACCTCACACACTAGCCTTTATATCTGATTTCCTTAAAAACCACTAACCACCTATATGAAATGTGTTTAGCGGTTCATCTTGTGGCTTTGTGAATGCTGGGTAACTGGGCACTGGTGTGACACTATTGGTATGGCATTGTGTTCCAATGGTTTGTGTTGACTTTTAACAGAGAGTGCACTGGTGTTGTAGTTTGATTAACCCATTACATAATGATTTGAGTGTTTGGTATATGTTATTAATGGGAAGTATTCTCAGAAAGGTAAAGCACCATTATTGGATATCTCTTGTGTTGTGATGTACAGTAAGTGAGCACGCAGTATGGTGATGTTTTCATGACTAGTGTTTTTTAGATGGTCTTTTAGATTTGGTCTTAATGAATTTTTGTTTCATTGTTACATATTTCTTTTTCATATAGAAGGGGCCATAAAAATGTGTCTTGATTTTAGAAGAGCAGATATCAGTCTTAGTTTGTACTAACATCATATATCATTCTTCATAATACTTCATACCATTTCATTTCACTCTTTAAAATCACTCTTGTTTCAATATCTTTGTGCACTCGGGTAATATGTATGTTTTAAAATTGCAAACTATGCAGAAGTTCTGTTTTTGTTGTTGTATTCAAATTCTTGTTGTAATTCACTACTTTTGTTTATTTCTACAGCTGAGAATGGATTCTGCACCAACGCAGCCTGCTAGATCCTCCTACCCTCTACAGCTGCCCCAGATGCCACAGTCTAGCCAGTCCATTAGCAGCTATGGTGGTGTGTCCCCAGTGCCACCCCCCTCTCCTCCAACTCCTCCACCACCTCCTCCACCACCTCCCCCACTCCCCAACCCCACTCACCACTCCACCCCAGTTGTGTTTACTAAATACAGTACCATTGCAAGGCTTCAAAACATCTCCCAGGCTCCAAATTACTACAAACAGACCCCCTTATTGGCCGCACAGCAGCAACACCAACAGCAGTCTCAGGTCCCTACCCCACCCCCACAGTGCCTCAAACCTTTRAATAACATGGCAGAAGCTGGAAGCAGTCCACCTCCACCCCCACCACCTCCTCCTCCAGAGATGCCAATGCCAGGGTCAGCAATGGCAGTGTTAAAGCATGCCCCCATAAGTACCCAGTATGCTCCCCTTCCACCTTCCGAAGAAGACCAGCTGCCACCCCCATCTCACCTACAGACTAATGGCTTCTTGCCTCCACCACCACCTCCAGAACAGTTAAAATACCCACCTCCCCTCAGCACCAATGGGCTCCAACAGTTCTTAGCTCAGAAGTTTCCGAATATGACCTGTGACTTTTCACCTGTCCAGCAAGATGGGGAGCCACCAATGCCGCCCCCGCCTCCCCCACCTCCCCCGCCTCCTCTCCTCACACAGTCTTCAGTGTGCTTCTCTTCCCCTCCTCAGCAGTTAGCTGGGCCCCCACCTGCACCACCTAAAACATTCACTGGTGGGTTACCACCGCACACTGCTCCCAAGCCTGGCCTTGGCCTTTCTCCTGTTTCCCCTGTGCCACCACCTCTGTCTCCAACCCCCTCAGCCACCATAAAGAAACAGCAAAGCCTCTCCAGTGGTCACAGTCCCAGTCAACCACCACCTACCCTTCCCAAGCAATTTAGCCTTTCTTCAAAAGCTCCATCTGTATCTGCCCCCATTTCTCCAACTCAGTCACTTGTAAAACAGATTGTAAACCAGTTCCCTGACACCATTGATGGATCCAAAACTCCTATATCTCCTCCTGTAGTAAAAAATAAACCAAAATGGCAGCCAGGTGTGCAGGCTCAACCACAGTCACCTGAATTTCCACCACCTCCACCAGATAGTAGCCTTGAATTCCCTCCACCTCCTCCTCCAAGCCCACCTCCTGCCCCACAGTCTTCTGGCAAGATAGGGTCACCAATCAAGAAATCTCCATCAACATCATCAAATTCCTCTACTGGATCAGGAGGGAAGAAGCCCCCTCCAACCCCACATCGTAACTCCAGTGTAAAGTCAAACTCTTCCACTGAGTGTCAGGAGTCCAAGAAAGTAGACGAACTTGTGAGCATGTTTGCCCAAAGCAGTCAAGCCCCATCCAACTCTTTCTCAACTCCATCCTCTACAACAGGATCACCTTCCAAGGATTCCTCTGCAGGACCTCGGGCACTACCAAAACCAGGCAAGATTAACTTGGCTAACCTGCCTCTGGCTCTCCAGGGAAAACCAACTCAATATCACCAGTCCAGCTCAGACTTTCCGTCTCCTCCACCGGAGTGTGACTTTCCCCCACCACCTCCAGACTCAGAGCTCCTACCTCCCCCACCTCTACCATCAGAATTGCATACCGGAGCTCCTAAAGTGGCTGTTGTCAATCCCCAACCCCAGATGTCCTCCAGCACATCCTCATGGAAGCAGAGCTCTTTGAAGAAAAACGCTCCTCTGACTATGCACCGTCGTAGCAGTGGCCCACCTGAACCACTTGCTCTTTCTCCACAATCACAACAGATTCCTCTGTCCTCTTTTAACTCTCAGATCCCACCAACTTCCCCCAAGAGCAATTTGTCTGTCCAACCCAACTTCCTAGAAGATCTGAACAGAACTCTGAAGAGGAAGTCGATGACTCGACATAGCTCGCTTACCTCCTCCCGAATCTCAGCCAAGCTGGAGCCAGTAGCTACCATGGACGATATGGCCCTTCCCCCCCCTCCTCCAGAGCTGCTGCTGGGCCAGCAGAGAAAGGGCAGCTACACGGCTGCTAACATCTCAGGCTATGCAACATTACGGCGCGGTCCTCCACCAGCTCCACCCAAACGAGACCAAAACACTAAACTGACAAGTGAGTGGTAATTGGGACACATGCCGAGTTATGTTTCTCTTCTTTTTTCACTCTGTTTATCTTCAGTGGCTGAAACATGTCTGCATTCAGATAATACTCATTTTAACCCCAGATTATAATCACAATGTATAAAAGCCAAACCTATAACAAGCTTCTCTGAGTATTTGTGCCGCTTTGCTATTAACTGTAAGCAGATATACAAAAACACGGAAAAAAGACTGACATTGTTATTATAGGTACTGCATGGACACTGCTGTGAGGAAAGGGGCAATTGTAGATGTATTATAAAGTATATATGTGGAACTCTGGGGTGGGAGGGAACTTGTACCTTTTTATATGAAATTATTTAATACCTGAAATATATTCTTATTTTAAAGTTTAGTTTTGAAACCCTTGACTGTAAACGTTAAACGTGAATAGAAAATCATGGTTGTTGAATTGATGCTTGTGCGCGCGCACATTTTGTCTGAGTGATTTGGTTGATCCACTCTCAGAAGAATGTGAGGGCCTGATAATAATGCCGTGCTGGTTCATCATTAGATGTGCAAATCTGACACTTGGGAATTGCACTTGTGTAGCAAACATTGTATATGAAGTATTCTACCAAAATTTTCACACTTAATTTAAATGGTTTAGATCCTTTCACTAATGTGTCAAGAAAGAAAAAACAATTGCCATGGGTATTGATAAATCTGTTGTGTTTCTGTGGACCCTTATTTTTCATGAAGATCTCCAGATGTTAGATGAAAATGAGCCCACTACCAGTTCAGTCCATCTCTGTGTGAAGCTGGGCTGTGTCTGAGTTGGGATGTGCTCTGTCTGTCTATGTTGGTTACATTGCTATCTATCTGTACATACAGCTGCAGTTCCTGACTTTATCAATGTGCGTTAGCTCTGCATGAGTGAAACACACTAGGAGGTGATACTCCAAATGTTTGACAGCTCTTGAAATGCTCTAATGACCTCTGTACACTCAGTGCTGTATTAAAGTGTCACATATCTGGAACATCTAGTTCTCATGTCATGGTATTGCCGAAAATGTATTGACATTATTCCTGCATGCACGCTGCCATAGTATGGTTGCCTAAAGTTGCACACCTAGGGTTTTAGAATCATAGCCACACAATAAAAGGCGTCATGTCAAGTTTGCTTGACTTATAATGCAAAAAATTCACTGTGTGCCTACTGTCATGTTGTCCATCTATCAAGCTTGAATGTGTAGGTTGACAAACTATTTGCCTGTTGGTTTCGCATTTCCAAAACAAACTTTAGTTTTGAAGGACTGAGTGAAGAAATGTTGAGACAGAGCTAATGCTGCTGCTTAAAGTCAGGAATTTTTTTAGTTAATAAAATGGCAAGTAAATGTCTGTTACATTTAAACTGAACAATATACGTGTAAATCACACAGAATGTCGTCCAAGTTTTTGTTCTTTTGTTGTTTCAACAGTCATAGTGTATAAATGGTAAGTAGCAATTGCCCTGATTTACAAATTTGCAATTATACAATGTACAATGTGTTTTTGTTTCATAGAAATGAGAATGAGATTATTAGCATTACAATAATGAAATTTTGTGTGTGTGTGTGTACTTGTATATGTGGTGGTTAAAACAAATGTGTATAATGACCTGAACATGGTTTACGAGGACACTTCCTGTGTTTTCATAAACCAAATTGCTTTAAAACATACTAAATGGTGTTTGTTTTTTAAATAATGCCAAAAAAAGTTCTGTGTGGTTAGGTTTAGGGGAGGGATTAGGGAAAGGCTCAGTATAAAAATCATTATGTCTATGGAGAGTCCCCATAAACCACATATGCAAGTGTGAGTGTCTGTGTGCTGAAGGCCTTATTTGTATATTTGCTTACAATAACATTACTTTAAATCATGTCAGTAATCAGGAACAGCCTTAATCTCCTGACACAGAATGACTTGCATAAAACCAAGTGGATAATAATTTCCTACTGCTGCAGTCCAGTACATCTGGAACATCAAAACAGCTGTTCCCCAGAAGAGGTATGAGCCAACACTCACAAACCTGAACCTTAGTTACATTAATTTAGATATTACATTAATATTTTATGCCTAAAACATCTCCCCTTTATCTCTAAGTGACGTTCCAAAGATTTATGAAGTAAATGTTTGTCAGATATGTGTATATGTGCCTCCACTATCACTGCACAATTTGTGGATGTCACCCATATCGGACACACAATTCAGTTTTCTACTACCCAGAGGAAAACAATGTGCCATGCTGGAGGTGATGCAGGATCACTGATCTACAGCAGCAGAAAATCAGTGGAGACATTCAAAATGTAAGTAGAAAGATTTTCAAGCACTACATAATGTGGACAACAGAAACCAGATGCACGTTTTGAGGTTTAAGGTGGTGGGAAGAAATATCAGAGAATAATACATTTTAATGGAGCGTTGTAGACGAACTCAAAACCACTAGATGGCGATATTCCACTATTTTATTAAAATTAACCATGATGGCTGAGAAGTTTTTTTAGACTGCGTATGCAGTGGTGGTATTTTGAGTACACAAAACCTGCAGGATCTCTCAACTGGTTGCCATGTGAAGGTTGAATTTACTTAACAGTTACCTTTAGACACTTTCTAGTACTTAGATCTCCACCTTAATGGAAGCTGTTCTGGTTAAATAGAGGAACTGATAACACTCAACGTCCACGATTTCCGAGGACAATCTCCTTTCGATTGCATGTCCCTGACTGGAGCTGTCCCTGGAAATGTCCCATCTTTTGAATGTGCATTAATTAAACACCCTCCAAAAGCCCACTAAAAGAAAAAATAGAAAATCTAACAGTAAATTGTAATTGTAGTTTCATTACGAGTAATTGAAAATTTAACTAGAAGTAATTTAAATAGAAGTGTTTAATGTTTTGGGAATCTGATTATGTAATTATGTAATCCAGTCAGAGAATAAGCGTGTGTAAGATAGATAAGCGTGTTTGTTTTGACCAGCAGATGGCGCTGCTCCCTATGACAGCCGCTAGCAATAGTTTACTATTGAAAACTAACGGGATCAGAACAAAGTACCCCAGCAGCAACTTAAAGACAATAATACATATGAACTCACGCTTTTCACACCTTTATTGGCTGCTCGTGTTTGCCGTCCCTCCAGTCGTAAATGCGCGCAGAGTTAGCGAATGGCGATTTTTCTTCTAACTGCAGGAGCGTTATGTCAGGTCTGTCACTCGACTTAAGCCGTTTTTTCCCCAAATATTATAGTTTATTAAATATGTATTTGTAAATATTTCATAACGCGTCTTCAAGCCACAGTATTCTGTACTATTCCGTTGCGATCATTTCAGTTTGAAACAAATGGCCTAGTATTAAATATGGTATTATGTAGTATAAATAAATCGTGCATTTAATAGAACTTACCATATGCGATTTCGACCTATACTAACTCTGAATGCGCAGTGTTCCCCAAATTTAAAAAAAAGTATTTTACTTATAAACAATGTAGTTAAGAGTGATACAACAGGCTATAATCATTGTTCATCAAAAACATTACGTGCAGTAGTCAAAACTATTGCTTTTTATTATACGTAATTGGGAATTTTAACGAATACTGACACATTGAAAAATTAATGTCCGTGATTGTTAACTCAGTTACGTAGAGTAACATTTTCAAATAGTGTATGAATTTACCCATATGAACGAGTACCGTGACATTTCTTTTAAAATTTACACTAACCCTTGATATAATTGACGTAGTGTTTACGACAAAAGTTATTAATAGCTAAAGCGCCTGCGGATACTGTGGTTTACAGTATGAAAAGCAACAACTTATTTCACAAGCACTGTAATATTGCAGAGAGTTTGCGCACTGTGTTCATACAAAGTTTTATATCTAAAACCTTGAGGTTGATTAAAAAATGCACATAGCCCCTGTGACAAGAAGCCAGTCTCAATCATTGCAGAATAACTGTTCTTCATCTCTGTCTCTAATGCTAACAGCCTGTGGGCGGCTGAGTGTGCAAACCTCCAGCAATCTTACGTGCGTCTCCAGCCATCTGGACCCCATTCTCTGCCAAGTTATGCAAATCTGAAAAAGAACATGGGCGCGTATCCCAAACACTGAGGTCTGCACTGTAACTCAAACCATCTGAGCCATTTTACTATCTACTACTCAGAACATGCATTTATTAATACAGTGTGGAAGAAGTTCAGCAGATGCAACAGCATAAATGTAGTACTGGAGAAAACATTCTTCACAGCTTCATGTTCATACATAGAAATATTTAGTTTTTTGGGTTTATTGAGTTTCATGTCTTTGCACACAAGAGTTTAATCAGCTTTAAATTCAACCAATATTTTTTTTTACAAATGAGTATTTTAAAATATATTCTTTGTTTTTGCAATGATGTGCTTGAAACCCCTTGAGCGTCATATTTTGTCAGTATTATTGCAAAGATGGGGGAAAGGCAGGGGGCAGAACTTCCAAATCTACCCTACATTGCATTGAGATTGTCATGTATACAGGGCTGGAAATGGGGGAGACTCAGGGGGACTGAAATTCAAGAGGGGACAGATTTCCAGTTCAAATGTAGAGGATTGCCATTTTTTATAAATGTAATAGCCTCCAAATGCTATGCAAATGTCAAATATTGTGGGATGTTCTACATCTATGGTTTAAAAACATACAAACTATGTTGAGAGTCCCCCAGTGAATCTCAGCCATTTCCATCACTGCATGTGGAGATTTGTAACAAGAGGACATGCGATTGTCAGACAGTAGCTTATTCACAGATGACAGTAACATCACAAAAT
>JAZGTK010022104.1:0-10377 GCA_036877625.1 Ambastaia sidthimunki
TCTCTGACTGTATGTTTCCACTGGCATGTTTTGATTAAAGGTGAGAAAGCGTTTTCAATTCATATCTGTGGAAGTGGAGCGACAAGCTCTGGTAGTGATTTGTGGAGATTGACAGTGTTGCAGGACACAGCGTGCTCACCCCCCCAAAACTACAGTCCTGTCATTCTGAGCAGAATACAGTAATAACAGTTTTCCACTAATGTAAAGACACGCTGGTCACGACAGGTGTTTTCTTCCTGTTAGATGGTTTGCTTGTATTTTAGCTGAAACGTTCACGTCACTTGCGTTCAAGAGATTATTTATTTGTTTAACAGCCACTGCAGCTTAACTCCCATTTCGAACCCGCGCACAAGCGGACCCAGTCTTGTATCCCAGCATGCCTCTGGTGCAATCCCCAATGAGTGACATCATTAATTATTTGCCTCTGAGTTGAGATGAAACGACAGCTGTGGAGAGAGGGAGACACACATTTCACTCGTACCTCCGTGGACGGTTGGAAAAACGTCTTTCATGCCGGCCTGACAGCACGTATTCCAATCACGGGCTCATCCAGGTCTGAAATTGCGGGTAGTTCACCAGCTGTGAGTGTCTGGGCGAGTCGGAATGTGTTGAGTGTGCAGCTCTGTGAGAGAGAGAGTTTAGTTAAACGACATACAACATGATCTGTGATAACAGAGTTATAATCATAAGACCCAGGAACATATTAAAATATGATTAAAGTGGAATACCAATTGTATATCCCAGTTAACAGGGAATGTTCTCTCAATAATGTTCTTGCAGTAACTTTAGTAGAACGTTTTTTTAACGTTCTATGTCATTTATCAAAAATGTTATTTTTAAGTAGTTAGTAAAATGTTTTCAAAATGTTACAGAATTAAATGTTGAAAAAATTGTTCTTATAAGCAAGCAGTAACGTTAATACAACGTTTTGAACGTTCCTATAGCTTTTGTAATGTTTTGTTACTTAATGAAAACAACAGAATTTTTTTTTGATAATTTTGAGAGAATTTGTAGAGAATGCTAGCCAATGTTCTAAGAACGTTCCCTGTTAGCTGGGATATGACTATGCAACTTAAAGTGAAACCATTCTACGCTGTGTAAAGTGAATTAAATATACTGTAAAGCCCTCAGGATTTCTTCATCTTCTTTGTGCAATGATCCTAATAATAGGTTCTTCATGCAGTGTAATTCCAATCTCCGAAAGTTACCGGATTTATTTTGGATCCCCATCCTGATAAATCTATGGGAATTTTCTGTTTGTTTATGTGTTTATTCAGTTGAATAAAGCCATTTGCATTATAAATGAATAAGCCAGTGATGGTTCTGAGGGACCAGTGATTTTCACCCATGCTTGAATTGCCAGCAGTAATCACTGTTACACTGGGATTGCTTAGCTTGCCTTCTTGTATTTAATAATTAAACAGTTTCCAATACATATTTCTGTGCAGTGATTGGAGCTTTATAACACAGGGACGCTTTCACGTCCTGCATACTTCTCTCCTGGCTGATGTTGGCTCTGAGCTGTCTTCAGGCGAGGTTTAAATTCCCTTCGTGAGACGCTTAAGTAAAAAAAACAAGTTTGTACGAGGATTCCCGCCGCACTTTGTTCCTATTTTGGTTGTCGTTGCGTAAGCCGTACAATTCAGTCTGAAAAATATGTCTCGCTTTTGCCAATCAAAGAATTGCTGTTGGATAAATTTCAGTGTCCTTGATGAATTCACGGCGTGACTTTTGCAGGCTGGCTGATAAATTCATGTTAAATGTTAACATTTACAGAGACCTGTTCTCCACTGCGCCTCCTAAATGAAATTTGAATGGGTGACATTTACTGTAGATAGAGACGCTTTCTGAAGCTGTTAGCGTGTGAGAATGTACCAGCTAACAGGAAACGTTCTCAGAACGGTGGCTAACGTTCTCGAAATGGACTCTCAAAGTTATCCAAAAATAACATTCTTGCAGTAATGTTGGTAGAACATTTTTTAATGTTATATTTATATTTGATCATTTATATCAAAAACTTTATTTTGAAGTTGTTAGATGACGTTCTTTTAACCAATCATGTTAATACAACCTTTAAAAACTGGATGTTTCAGAACATTCAAAATAACCTCGTTTTTGTTATTTTGAAACATTAGGGAAATGTTCTTACAACCTAAAATTGTTAGCAGGGATCAGGCCATCAGCAGACCAAAAACCTGTCTGATCTAGCTTAAAGATGTGTCAGATCTGACTTATATTGCCCTTATCTCCAGTGATTATGAGTTCTCGTCTGTGGAGCTGTCTGCTGGGAATTCCTGTTTCAAAAGGAAAGATCAAGAGTCACACTTCACCGGTTCCATTTACAACATCCGTTTTGATCCGAGACGTTCCGTCTTGCTGTTATCATTAGGACACGACTGCCAGGGGATCGAGATGTAGAGTGTGTTGTCATTCCAGTGTGTCTGGAAGCAAACAGGTTTCTGACGATTCACTTCAGTTCACATTTGTTTGTGTAGCGCTTTTCACGAAACACTTTCAAAACAGTTCAAAAAGCTGTTTTACAGGAAATGCATTTTTGTACGTTGCCAGAGGACTTTCTTATTATAAATGATTTCAGAAATGTACAGAAATGTACATGATGTTTGATCCGTACTGGAGCTGATCTGCAGCTATCCCGGGATGTGTATCCCGAAACAGAAACGGAAAGCAGATGGAGAATAATTAGCTGCTGTTGTAACATTACCAGCAGAACATAATCATTTGTGTTTATTTTCTGATGCAATTGGAATACAAAGTTATGAGATGCATTATGTGAATGCTTGTGTAAAGAAATATGTTTAGTTTAGATTTAAACTGGGAGAGCGTGTCTGAGCCCTGAAACAGCGTCAGGACGGTTATTCCAGAATTTAGGAGCCAAATGCAAAACCTGAAGAGCTGAAGTTGAGCTACTGTAGTAATAAATCAAGTGTCAATGTTGGTGTAAGTCTTGATAGACTTCAACATACATATTTTATATATACTGGACCTACAGATTACATACATTTTATATTAGATAGAAATATATATTAAACATAAAGATGTATTAGTTCTTATGGCTTGAACAATGGTCTTTCATTCTACCAACAGTAGCCACATGCTGTTATACATTATGCTGTCACAATATAGTATGAGACCCCTTTAATAATTGATTTTTCCTTTTCAAAATGTTTGTTGAACAGCACTATAATTCCTCACTGCAAGAGAACGACTGCAGTAGTATTTCTGGAATGTAAAATCAGGTTTTAGATATTAGATACACAGTCTCATGTGATTACAAACCCACCAGCTCCAGAACAGACAGACTCTCATCATCTCAACAGACTGTATTGTGGTCATCTGTCTTAGACTCGAGAGGCTGTCGCAGTGGGCTGCGTGTCTTTCCCTGCTCTTATCTTAAGCTGTGTTTTTGAGCTAAAAATTACATTCCTAGACGTGGGTGGCTGATTTTCACGGATGTCTCAGGAGCAATGTGAGCTTGTCTCTTTTAAAAAACACAATTAATGAAGGAAATCTCTTTTATTTTACCTTTACTTTATTGTGGTTTTACTTTTCTCTCAATGGTAAGTTTATAATAATGGTTTAAAATTTGAGCTGTCAGTCAGATTTAGCAAGAAATGTTTGTCTGTAAACACAAAGGACATCCGGCTATGTCACATGTCCGGGTGATGTAGATGGTGCAGCGTTTGTAGTTTGTTCTTACAGCAGTTGTTTAGAATTTAAACTTCACCCACATTAGGAAAACAACTTCTCCAGTAACTTGCAGTTTTGTGTTTCAAACTAGAGAGACAAAAGTTATGGATTGCAGTTTTAATTGATAGTCTGTGTCCTCTGACATGATCTGAAGAGATTAGCAGAGATTAATATATTTCTAGTTTTATGCAGAACCTTCAAATTTATCGACAAAGGACCCTTAATTTGTGCATGCTGTTTTGGAAATGTCAACGTTGTGAGGCCGGGTCTGATGGAGCGCGTCTATGATTAAGGGCAGCTTTTAAAAATCTAACACAATTACATGTTATTTAAAGAGAAAAGATTTTGCTTAATTGTAGATAATTTCAAAATGCAGGGCACACATTAACCCGGCTAACCCGACACCTTTACTGTGATATATGAGCTTGCACCATCACTTTTAATATGTGTTGTATTAGTTACACACCTAATGGACCTTAATTGTCATGCAGGGAGCCCAGACGCAGAGACGGCTGATACATCGCTTATCTGTGAGACGTATTTGCTCTCACTTCCTGTGAGATAAAAGAGAGATACATTTAAAAAAGGACAGAGACGACTGTATTTTCTTATAAAATCATTAGTGAATCGAACAGTCCTTTTATCAGTAATGAAATACATGAAGTCTATACATGTTTAATGTAACATGACAGACAGATAGAATAATGTAGTTTCTTTTGTAGTTTAGGACACTTACATTGAATATAACTGCCCATCAGCAATCTATACATTTTTTGTGTAAAAAATGAACAAAAAAATCAGTTAATGACAAATAAGCGTTTAAAACGGTCTGCTTATCTTACCCTGATTCACAGCAGTAAGTGTATAATGATTTATAATTTGAGTGGTCTGGTCCGATTTCCCAGGAAATGTTAGTTTGGCTTTGTAATGAAAAGTATCCTGCAATGTAATGTTTCAGACAGAGATGGTGCTAGAGAGGCGAAAGTTATGGATTGCAGCTTGAACTATCAACAGTCTTAGATTTTAGAAATTTAAACAAAGCGAGACGAATCATTGATATAAAATGAAAGTGTGAAGCGATCAAAGCAACGCTGAGAGAAACGTTTATTTCCTGTTAAAAGTTGGTGCGTTACGTGAGAGAGTTTGTGACATTGAGACGTCCTTTGATGTCCCTGATTTCAAAAGTACTAAATCTAACCACCCGCAAAGCCGTTTGCTTGTTCGCACGGTCAGGAGATGATAAAAGGACAGATCTGGTGAGTTTTTGTAGGGCCCTTTGGGGCAGTTTGGGGAGATTGTGTTTTACTGAATCACAACTAAACTACAAGCTGGATTATTGTTCTAAGACACCAGCTGTGAAATCCCACGAGCCCCTCGTTCTCTCTGATATAATGTTTTTATTTTCTACTCTTGTTTTTACGTGTCTTTATAGTTTTTAAGTCGTGCTTTAAATTGTGATTTTCAGCTGGTTTTTCTCCCAGGTCTCAAACACACGACGTGTGAGAAGAGAATTTGGTTTGCAGGCGTGATATAATTGTCACATGCGATTGTGAAGACAGAGAGAGATGTTGAGGTGATTATAACAGCTGTGCCGAAGGGCTTTTAGGTTGCCGTTCCCAAACTCTCGTGCTTATTAACAGTGTAAGTCACTCTGTCTCAACACCACAGGCTGCCACCTAAGTGTACTGACACGAGTCTCGCTTACAAAACCCGCCGGAGTTTCCATCCTCGTGCGGAATGTAGGGCAGGAACGTTACGTCTTCACAAATGTACACATCTGATTACATCTCCTAAATCTGTTTTATTGAGGTTAGCCAATGTTCTGAAAACATTCCCTGTTAGCTTGGTATTAGCTGATATATTTAAATTTGAAAGCAGTTTCTAAAGGCGTTTATTAAAGTGCTCTGTGAAACTCAGCAGTCTTGATTCTGATTGGTCCATCACAACATTGTGTTTTACTTTATAGTAATTGTTAAACTGTACAACATTGTGTGTGATTGTCTCATAGTTGCTGGAATCACGCCTCACAGAACAGTAAAAAAGTCACTAATACTTCAGTTTTAAAGTTAACGCGGTAGGAAAACTTTTTCATTCTCACTCTGCCAAGCATAGACTGAGCTTAAAATGATGGATCTCACAGAAAAGTTCACCGTCTTTCCATCTCAGTGATAATGTTCTCACAAACACTCTTTGTTTCTCCACAACCCAGCACATTTGATTTCCCAGCACGTAGCTCTCAGAACTGTTAAAGCTTCATACTTACAGTCTGAATGAACATTCTTCTGTGAAGACCCTCACACATCACACAATTCTGAGATGGTTGCTATTGGAAACCATAAAACATGTATGTGTTTAAAAATCATAATGACAATTATACCAGCTAATTAAAGTTTTCTAAAGGTTATCTCAAAGTTATCAAAAACCATGTTTGCAGTAACATTAGTAGAATGTTATATTTTAATGTTTTATTTATATTGTATGTCAAACATGTTATTCTTAAGTTGTTAGAGGAACATGTAAACAATTTTTGGCTCAAAAAATGTTTGAATAACGCTCGTGTAACCAATGTTCTGAGAATGTTTCCTGGAAGCTGGGCTGTTGTGCTGTACAGTTGGAGAAGTGTCTTGTAAACAACACTTTCATCATAAGCAACATCAAGCTAATATAATACAGTAACCAGGAAACAGATTTCTAAGACATTTTTTAATATGTAAGAAAATGGCGAACAAGTGAACACTCTAGAAAAAACCTGTAAGGGCTTTTGGTGCTGATTTTTAAATAATCTGAGAATTTTAAATTGCCAATGTTATTATAAGCAGAGAGTGGAATCCACCAGTGATATTTGACCCCAGCAGCAAAATTCAATGTTTGGTGTGAGAACATAAAGTAATATTTGGCTGAAAGTACTACAGACTATGCAAAGGATGAAATTCTGTGTTAAACAAAGCCTGAGAGTTCCTGCTTTAAAACTGAATCTTTTTTTGTAGTTGGTGCCCATCACGCCTTGTGGGCTTCTTGCCCAGTAATTCATTCAAACTAATGAATCTCTTTGGAAGTGCAGTCACCCAAGGCCATTTGCTACATGAAAGATCACTTGACAAAAAAGTGCTGGGCTGGAGTGAAGAAACACTAATTACAGTGACTGCTGTCTAAAGATGAATGACTTTTTCACAATCTTGAAGGCGTCTCTCGCTTTAAAGCCACACGGCCGCATCCAACTTCCAAATCATTCATAAAACACACAAGATCTTCCACGGCTTGTAAAACAGTCCTTTCACTGATACACAAATCAATTCTGTCACTTCTGTAGAATATTCACACTTGTTGCCATGATGCAGGGGTGCTGTGGGTGGTTGCCAGGGCGTTGCTATGGGTTGCTAGTGTGTTCTAAGTAGTTGTTAGGGCATTGCTATATGGTTTCTAGGGTGTTATCGGCTCTGTAATAGAAGTGAATTGGATTTCAGCCCATTTTTGGTGAAAATGTAAAGTCTGATTACTCTCCTCAGTCTCTCTTGAAGTCAGCCTGTGACTGGTTTCATAGTTCTCCTCATATTAAACCAGGACTGAAGAAGGTATTTTAATAACAATAATTATGCACTTAACTTTTAATTTTAGTAACAGCATTAAGAGTCACAGTTATAATATGTGTGATTATTTCAGTAGCTGTGTACCAGACCTCATGCAGACATACCCAGCTAACAATTTAAGGTTGTAAGAATGTTTCTATAATGTTTTCATTAAGAAACAAAAATGTTATGAATGTTATTTTGGAAAGCTCTATGAACAAGCATTTTGAATGTTCAAAATGTCCAGTTTTTTAGACGTTATTTCTTAGTTATGGGAATGTTACCTAAACTTCTTAAATTCTGTAATGTTTTTAAAACATTCCACTAACAACTTAAGAATAATGCTTTTGATATACCTTATATATAATGTTAAAGTTCTACTAACATTACACAAGAACGTTTTTTTGATAACTTGGCGAAAACCAGAGAACGTTAGCCAATGTAAATATTCTGAGAATGTTTCTTGTTAGTTGTGTAACCTCTGATCTGAGTATCTTAAACTTAATATCACAAAGTGCCTCTTAGTTTAGCCTGAATAGCAGATCTGTGTCTGCTGTTGGTGCCGGTTATCATCTGATTATCAGAACTCACAGTGGGGTAAAATAATAACAGAATCTTACAGCTAATCCTTCACATCTGATATGAGGCATAAAAGTCAGCTGAGTTCTTTGACTTTGAGATTCATCCTCAAGCTCATGTTTATTGTGAATATCTGACAGACTTGGGGAAATGGGTTTTGCAGGCAGAAGTGAAAGTGATAGATTCACATATAACTTTCAATCCTGCTTTAATGTATCTGTCTTCCTTCCATTTGAGAGCATTGGTGCATCTGACCTCGTAGCACAAAAGGTTTTAAAATATCTGCTGAATTACAGGAAGGCAAAAAGAGATCATTTTGTAGCACAAGAGGGCTTAGCCACTAAGAAAAAATAGACCATGACGCTCCACAACAGAATAGTTAATATTATGTCATTGATATTGGAGCTGCGGCCTAGAGGTTAGAACGCATGAAGCAAATCATTAAGCTGTGGTGCTCATGTGGGAATTGTGGGTTTGAATCTGGCCTTGCATCTGTTTAATTCTTGCACTGATAGTCATTCGTCTCATTTATGATGACGTTTCAGGCACTGCTGCCGTTTATACACAATTGTTCTCTTAGAGCAGCAAGAAAATTGATTTCTGCCAAAATGGAACGACACCTTAATTTAACCAAGCAATATGTCTCGTGTGATTTGATTTTCAAACGCTCTCGCCGGTTGTACAGCACATCAATAGCTCAGAGGGAACGTTCTCAGAACATTGGCTAACATTCTCTAAACGTTTTCCCAATGTTATAAAAAAAAAACGATCTTGCAGTAACATTTGCAGAATGTTATATATCATAAACATTATTCTCAAGTTGTTAGTGGAACATTTTAAAAACATTACAAATAAAAGTTTGAATAGCGTTTTTATGAGCAATAATGTTAATAAAACGTCAAACTTTTAAAATAACATTTTTAACGTTTTTGTTGCTTAATGGAAACGTTCAGTGGTAAGAACTCCTTCTACCAACCAACAGAAGGACGCAAAAAGTTCCAGTTCTCCTAACCAGAAATCCAAGCACAAAATCCCAATATTAGCAGATATAGAAGAGCAGGAGAAATACATCTTCTCAGATGAACCTAAAAAGCAGCTGAAGTCTGTGGTAAGACAGTTTAAAACAGTGTTCGCTGCTGTTAGATGCCGGGTTTGACGGTGGTGATGGGAGAACAGTTTCAATTCATTGTCACTGAGAGTCTTTGTAGCTGTTGTGACTATGTGGAGCTGTTTGCGTTCTGGAAACTCTGCTGGATTCAGTGATGATGGATCTGAAATTCTCTGTGACTCTGACAGCAAGTTCAGAATCTGCAAACAAAACGAAATTTCAAAGCCAAAATACAAAGAACACAATAATTGTAGGAACACACTGTACACAAGAGAGAAAGAATATAGACACAACAGCAAATGTTCTCAGAACATTGGCTAATGAAAAAACTTATAACTCAATGTTATCAACATTCTTGCAGTAACTTTGATAATTATAGTCACTGGTCATCAGCAAGTTGTAGCGCCCTCTGGTGGTGAGCAAGTAACACAACTACACTATAGTTACTGTTGTAATGTTGAAGGCAATAATAGTTTTTAAAGCTATTACAAAAGCTAATTATAAAGTTTTACCAAGTAAATGTAGCTTTTGGTATTGATGGTCCATAGATTGGCTGAGAGTCTGGATGGGAGGTCCCAAGGTTTATAAACATCAATGTTTTACTGCATGTATACATTCTTCTGTTTTGTGTGTTATAGGATAACACACCACTTTTTATTCTCTTTGATTTCCACCTGATATCTGCTGTCATGCTTTCATCATACACATCTTCCACTGTGTGTGTGTGTGTTTCCATTCAACAGAAGCGTATAATCTTTCTCTTCATCTCTTAACTGGACAAGAGGGGTGGTCTTACCTCCTCATCTCATCTCTCATTCTTTAGGACTTCCTCTTTGTTTTCCTCAATCCCTGGAGATCTTTAGATCTTTGAGCAGTATTAAGTCAGAGCGCTTCCATGTGTCAGATTTTCTGCTTTTGTCCTCTTTTGTTACAGGACAAAACACAGTCTTCATTCAACCTCTTCTTGTAAAGTCTTAAATGTCAGAGTTTGCAGTATCCCAAAGACTGGAAAACGAGACTATCAGTGCTACAGATATTTATATATGAACAGCAGCTTTCTAACCATCTGAGGGACAGTTCTGATATAATGTATCTGCAGCTGTAATGTATCTGTGTGTATATGTGTCATATATATCTTTAGTGTTTTGATTGGCAGGGCTAAAATGAACACAGATCTCCCAGCCTTTGTTGGGGACGTTTAATTTTGTGTGCTGGTTTATCTGAAACAACTGATTCCACAATAACAGTGAAAAAGCTCGTTCAAACAGTCAAATGAAAACAGCAGAGGAACCAACCAGCAGAGAATCTTGCTGGTTGTTTTGGTTAATGTACATCAGACAAGCAGTGAATGAATGGTAGAAGGTTTTGTGGGCTCTTGTTTTGTGTTGCTATCTGTTTTATATCGCAAACACAGCC
>JAZGTK010022105.1:0-10377 GCA_036877625.1 Ambastaia sidthimunki
AAATCAATAGATCATTAGTGAAGGTACCTTGCCAGCAGGCGCCGATGGTGAGCTGGGTTTCAATCTTGGAGGCATGCAGCGGGTAATCCTCCGTGACCAGGAACGGCTCGAAGGTGGAACCGTCCACAAACAAAGTCACGGCTGGGAACTCGATGTTCAACACGTAGTGATGCCATTCTTTATCACAAACCTGAGAGAAGACACGTGGATCTGTGATCAGACGGTACCAGGCCAAATAACGGAGAATTTGAACAGTAATTCATGTTTAAAGGAAAACAGCGTCTATTTTTCAATTATAGTTTGGTTGGTTCTATGGTAACAGTTTGTTTTCTTAGGACTTGTACATGGTGTTACCATGTTTTCATGGTTTTGCACCACATAAATTGTGCAAAACATTAATGGTATTTTTAAAAGTATACCTTACTATGCAAACATAATTATTAAGTACCATGTTTTGCATCCAAAAAACATAAATACACACACAAATACAGAAACAAAAATATTTACCTCACTATGACCCCCAACATGATCATGTTTGTTTCTTTAATTTTTCCAAATTATTTTTTTTCCCATCTGGTTTTGGAGAACGTTACATTGTGGACCTCTGCATTACCCTTATGAAAGTATGTTTACTCCCCAGTCAGTCTAACACATGAAATGACCCATTCACTGCAGTCTTAAATTTAGCTTTATAAGTACAACACACAAGAGCGTCTTTCAGTCTGTGGGGGTCTCACCTGGTCAAGTTTCCAGTGAAATTCTGCTGGTTTGTAGTTCTCAGATTCAGTCGGTTCCTGACGCAACAGCAGCACAAGGCGACAGTTGTGAACGTACAGAGAATAGTGATGTCTGTTCATCTCTGAAGAAACAGACACAGAAATACATCTCAGATATAACCTCTGCATTTATAATTCATGCAAATATGCTTGTTTATCACGCTGGTCCTCTGACACTCTGCATGTTATTTTGGTCACAGTAAAAGATGATTTAATATGCGCTGCACTGCACTGTACACGTGCCCCCGTCTGCATGCATCGCTGCAGCCCCCTCACACAAAAAACAATGAAGCAACTTTCATAAACAGACATAACTGTGATGTAATCGGCCTTACATAAGCGCCTGCTGACGTGCTTTTCTATGGCACAGAATTTTGCTCTAATAACTGGAAAGTGAAACATAGGAAGAAATCCTAATTCATAAAACTACAAAGATCCATTCATAAACGGTAAAATTATGACACGCTATTTTCATGATTTTTCTGAGTGGCGCTATTCCGTACCATACTGATCCAATGATACATTTAAAGGGACAGACGCCCTGAAATCAAAATTGTTTATATACAATCATGTAATTTCAGACTTTGTAAAATAGAAAATGAGTTATCTAAAAGAATGTTTAACCCGGTCTCTTCCACGGTGAAAAAAAGCAAATGGTGACCACAGCACAGCTTTATCCACTTTCATTGAATGCAGAAAGACTAGACTGATATTTGTTTGAACTGTCCCTTTAAAAAGATGAAGAGGACATACAAACATTCCCACCATCATCACCCTCTCAGTCCTGTGATTCTGTTGTTATGTCAGAATGTCATTACCGGTTTTGTCAGAATTGCAGAGAACAGTTTCCTTCTCTCTGCCTCCAGGTCCATGTCTCATCCACACTGAGATGGTGAAGGGCTCCTTCAGGCTGGTGCTCACCACACCCTCAGGGACTTTTGTGGCCTGGGTGCCATTAAACTCAAACACTTGGTCACTGTCATGGCCGTTGTCAGTGGGCAGGCCAATGGTCCAGTTGGCAGAGGTGCTGGGAGCGGGCAGCAGCTCCACAGTGCCGGCGCTGGCACCTGTGTGGGCCAGAAACAGCGATTTGCTGCATTATAATTTCTCTTTCTTTGAGATTCTACATTGTTTACAAACAATACGATTATGTAAATTACTCTAAAAGGATTTGAAATTCTGTTTATGACACTTGAGTTGCTTGAATTAAAATGATAAAACAAAATAATCTTTAAAGATCTTGATGCTAATGGTTACAATCTATTTTAATGGTTTGTTGTGACTTACCACACAGCTTGTGCAGGGACTTTTCGGAGTACGTGTCTCTGTCGCAGCCCTTGCCGATGTGATTCGTCTCCAGCATAATGCTGGCCTGAATGGAGGTTATTGGCTCCTCGCAGGTCTCCAGATGCATGCTGGGAAACAGGGCAAGACTTCCTGTGCCAGGCTCATATTCAATCCTTTTATTGAACCCTATTAGCGCCAGAGAGAGATTATTTGTTTGACTCAGGGAAACACTTGGAAATAATGCTGTTTAATCAGTAACTTTTTGGGGTTAAAACAGCTCGGCTATCACGCTTTATCCAACATGGCACAGCTGTGCTGTCCCTAAGTGTCTTTCATACCTTGCCATCTTGGTTTACAGGTGGGCTTGATGTTGATTTTGACAAGGACGTCCTCAGAGGCACGGTTTTTACCGCAGTCATACGCGGTCACGGTGAGCTTGTACATGCGCTCCTTGCTGTAGTTCAGCTTCTCTGTGTTCTTGACGTTGCCTGTTTCATAAGAAATAATGACAATGACCTCACGTTCCTTTCTTTATAACAACAAAGAATCTGCAGCTGGGTAAACCAGCAAATTAAAGTGAAAGTAAACAGTGTATTTATAATACTATTTATAATGACTGCAGCTGCACTAACTGTTCATCATGCTTAAATTCAGACCACACCTCAAGGTGACATATGCCAATATCAAAGACAGGTGTGCTAAGGGTTTTAAAATGACTGCTTGTTTGCACAAATCAATTTTTACAGGCTTGTCTTTAATGGCATGAATATCAATGACCTGAAAGTCAATATTACTGTAAGATTTACGTTTTAGTTTTGGCAGCCGTTTTGGACTGGCGGTATCACAAGCTATTTGGTCCATCTGCTGAATTGAGTCCACCTAGAACCACAGAGGGAAGCTTCCCAGCTAACAAAGAACGTTCTCAGAATGTTGACTAATGTTGTCTAAATGTTTTTCCAAACGTTCTTGCAGTAACATTTTTTAATGTTATATAAAACATAAAGACATTACTCTTGAGTAGTTAGTGGAATGTTTTGAAAACATTACAGAAAAAATGATTGAATAATGTTCTTACAACCAAGCAATAGTGTTAATACAATGTTTAAAAAACTAGATGTTTTAAACGTTCCTAGAACTTTTAAAATTGCATATTTAAAGTTTTTGTTACTTAATGAAAACATTAGGCAAACATTCTTACATTCTTGTTAGCCGTGTGTTTGTAATACATGTAGGGCAGATGACTTTTGTAGGGTGTAAACTAGCCGGTTAATCAGCTAGCAGTATGCGTAGCTGGTACGCTGAGCGGTTAGTGTGCAAAAAACAAAGAACATTAATATTCACTTCTCTCAATTTAATGGGTGATCCAAAGTGTTCATGACAGCGGGAGTGTTCTAACATCTCACTTACCATCCTTGTCAATAGTGAAGGGCACATCAGGGGTGACGATCTCATAGCTGCAGATCTGACTGAACTGGAAGGAGCAGTCAGCATCCACGGCCTCCACCTTCAGAATGCTGTCGTACTTCTTGCCCTCGATCACGGTGGCTTTGTAGGACTTCTCTTTGAACACTGGAGAATACTCGTTCACGTCATTCACTTGGATGTGGACGGTAGCCCTGGGAAAATCAAAGCGCAGTTAATAAACTAGAATCGGACGGGGTGGGAATGAGCAGGAGAGTGACGCAGAGTCTCGCCAGTTAACAGATGGAGGATTGATTTGGGTGTGAACTGAGGGTACACTGACACCCTCAGGGCTTTGCGATGAACTTTCCACGTGTTCTATTACAAAATCTCTTATTAAGCCGGGTCAGATTTTATCCCCAAATGAAATCAAAAATACATACATTAAAAAATAACATTGTGTGTAAGTATTATTAATAATTTTGCATCATTAACATCTACAAGTAAATCTGTTTATTAAACTTCTACAAAGTTAACAGGATACAAACACAAGAGACGTGAGGAATAATGTCCCCCCTCCACATTAACAGTTTTTACATACTGATATTATTCCTATATTTTCAGGACAGTTAAGCATTGCCCTCAAATTTTCATTATCTTTAAGTTGTTTTGTAATTCCCATAAATGACTCTCATTAGACTCTTATTAAAATCTGATCTCACAAGTATTCTCATTACTGTAATAATCATTAAAGTACACTCATTAGGATTTTTTTTTAGTCTAAATCAAATAAAAGCAGTATTACAAACACTTTTAAAACATGTAACGGTAGTTAAAATGTTTTTCTATTTTACTGGCCTTTCATTCATTTGAATACATGCAGTTTAGATGCACCTGTCCTATTATACGCACTTGTGAGATTTCTTCATGTTGCCTCCATCAGGCCCTTCTCCGCAGTCATAAGCCTGAATGGTGAAGGTGTGTTCTTTCAGCAGCTCACAGTCCAGTTTATCCTTGGCCCGGATCACCCCTTCTCCAGTGGACTTATCCAGCACCACTGCCTCAAATGGAACATTCTGCCCATGGATCTTAAAGCCGCAGATCTCCCCTGAAAATGGCAAGAAACGGCACAGCACACGCGTGTTTAGTCGAGCCGAAGCGAAGGCTGATGTCAACAGGCACAAGAAACCCACACCAAAACACGCCACACTCAACTAAGAACAGCCAAATTGCTTTGGCAGCCAAGGGGATTGGAACACTGAGGGTGGGCGGGAAGTGGGCGTGTCTGTGGAGGAAGCCAGATGCATTGTGGGATGGGTGAGTATACAGGAAGTGAGGGGACGAGAGTTAAATAAGGAAAATCTGAGTGTCTGGTCCAAGCCATTTGATCACATTGCATCCAGTCATGCAGTAAAATATCCAGAATGCAGACAGGCATTTCACAGGAATACTTAATAAACAAGGACAGGAAAGAAATGATATGAACCAAGAAACAAAACCAATATCTGTGAAACTCCATTTAATCTGTACACTTAACAATACTACAACATACTTAAAGAGCTACAAAGCTGATTTGTTAAACATAAAAGAAAGAAAACCAGGGTAAAAAAAGTTGTTCATGAGGCGATGAAATAGATTTATGAAAGAGATCCACCATCCTATTAGAAATTCAGTCGATGCCACTTTTATAAAACACAAATAAAAAGGAAATATTAAAACAAACAAGATAAAAAAAAACATTGAATTCCCCTTAAAGCTACATTTTGGAGTCTTCCTGTGCAATGTTGTCTCTCGCAATCCCTTTAACACAAACTGAAATAACAAAACAATAAAAAAAAATAGAAGAAAAGAGGCAGGAACTTAAAGACTGGATGAGAGCAGGGGTTAGAAATATCCATTTTCCTGACATCCACATCAAACAGCAGTGCTTGACATGCTGTATCTCAGATTGTGAAGGAGAGGCTCAAACTAAAGGTCAGACCACATCACAGACCGTACAGCAGAGAGTTTGCATCAGTTAACAATCTCAGCAGTTACTTTCTTTACAAACAGAGCAGGAATTACTTCAACTGAACATTGATGATGTTTCGTTTACCCCCAAAAGTTACTGGAGGAAAACAACTTTACTCCTAAATGTTGAGGAAAAATCTGAGATCTATCAGAAAACGTGTTTTTTGTGATGGTAGATTTTACTATTTAACTATCTTGTGTAAATATATTTTATTCAGTTTTGTAGCTGAAGCACTGTTACGATCTGCAAACTTCAATGGATGTCTCATGCACAGATATTTCTAGACTCTGTTATCCCCGCAACACACTTGTCATCCAGCTGCTAAATTTCCATTTCCAAAGAATTTGAAGGTGAGAAAAAACCAAAACCAACAGAAGGACTGGGAAGAGATTAAAGAGCATGACAGGAGGTTCAGTGTAAAGTGCTGATTGTCTTATAATTGCGTTAGTGGGTTAATAAAACACAATTACAAAGCAGGAAAAGAGCCCATCGTCACCTTCTTTGGTGAAGGTCACCTCAAAACTCTCTACAAGAGGGAGAAAAGATAAACTCAGATCAGTCAGAGACAGACACACAGAGTCAAGACAGATGTTACAGACAGATCTTGTACCGTGATCATCCTGAAGTTAGTCTGACCCATAAACTGATGGTAGACGGCACAAAACACTACAGATCGATGAGTTGAGAAACATTTACATTGAGAAACACAGAACAGAGAGCGTTGAGTACAGAAGATGTTTCATAGTCCCTGTTGGGGTAAAACACTTAATTTTGCAATGACAAAAAAGAACAATGGTTTAAACCAAAAACGTCCTGAAACATTATTATTTATATTTTGATATTAGCATCACCTGCTCAGCACTAAAATTGACAAAAAAATGCTAAAGTGTCTGTGTTTTTCCTAGTTCTGCTGGAAGACTGTTTAGGGCCCAGTTTGACCCCATCACTGGCCTCTACTGGTGGAGCTGTCCACTTCATTTTCACCTCCACAATTACAGATGGATTTTCCATTAGGATCTGCTATTCAGAGCAAGTCATGCGGTCAAGCTTTGTGCCTCATCACTGCATTCTGGGACACTGATGACTGTACATCCAGACACCTGCCCAAAAATCCAGCCACCGTGTTGAGTGCCAGCTCCAATAGTCCTTCACTTCCCATCAGACGAAACACAGTGAATATTGATTCTTTCCCTCAAACTACCGCACAGCATGAAGGAATCGATTAAGACGTTACCAAAGCCACCTGAGATGTGAGAAGCAAGACCCCTCATGAAGGGGTTTAATTGTTAACTTGATTATCATTTTGTTTTATGACCGTTTTAGGACTGAGGGTTAACAGAGACCGAAAAAGTTGATAAGGACTCAGTCACGATGGTTATTGAAACTGACAGCGAGTTGGAACTGCTCAGTTCTCCACTGATAGGAATGTAAGAGCTCTGGATACAGAACATCCTGTGTACAGTGGAAATCAATGCTTGGAGATGGTTTATAAAACTACATTAGCTGTGATGTGTGTCTGGCCCTGATGGGACATCACACCCTTCATACATATAAATCAACACAAATACAGCTGAGACATAAGAAAAGATCAGGAATTAAACAGTGCTACATATTTCCAATGTAAAAATAATAACACCACACTCTGCTGTGACTCATTTAACATATGGACTGCGAAATTATGTACAACGTATTTTAGCAAAAGGTTTATTGCATCATATCATTTGTATCATTTTCATTTCTATTCAATGCTGAATGATTTAGGTTTTAGAATTTATTTCAATTAATTGTTTCAACCGAACCATTAATTTAAAATTTAATTTCAATTTGTGGTTAATTCAGCCTGAAAGAAATCAAAGTGCAAATATTGCCTTATTTTTTATAAAAAAGGATTTCACAACATTAATGAAAAGCTACTTGCAGATTTGCTTTGTATACTAAAACTCTTAAACTCTCTAAATCTCAACACTATATATATATAGTTATATATATATATATATATATATATAACTTTCATTGACACATGTATGAAAAATGTCTCATCATGGGTTCAGCAACATGAGGTCCGTTATAAATTTTACTAAAATGTCAGAACAGTTCTGTGTGGCTTTTGCCAAACGCCCAGAGTCTGTGTTCATGGCAAAGTGAGCTAGCCGGTGTGGCACCAGTTCTGTAGCATTGGCAAGCACACTAAACATGAAACAGTCACTCGCAGAGCCATGTGACAACTTCAAACTGAATTTAAGAGAGCTTGTTAACATAATCAAACCCTTCATACACACTTCTGGCTCCAAATCTCACAAAAACAAAGCACGCTGAAATTTAAATGGTTATTTATGAAGTATTTAAGAGGAAATACATATTTAAGAGTAACTAATAATTCTAGGTTCGCTTTTGACTATTACAAATAATACAAGTCAAAATAACAAATAGTTTAGCAGTTAATGTTATTGGTTTGATTAATGCAATTGATAAACTGCATTAGTGCACATGAAGCAATTATTCTCCCAGAATGCCTGCTGCCAGTTCCCACAATCCTCAGCGGTGTCCCACATTCAGAGAGCACAGAGGAGCAGTTCTAAAACTGGGAGAACTGAGGCAGCACGTTCACAATGAACAACTGCATGAAGAGCTTGGAAATGAGGTCAAAGTAAATCTCTAGTGATTATAAAAGGCAGGACCGATGCTAATGCTGTTCATTCCCTCTCCCAGGAAACCAGTCGGGTATGAGGAAATTTCATTGATCTTGATATCAGAACAGCTCCAGTCTGAAGACCAGCTGCCAGAGGAAGGAGATGTTATTAAAAATGACTGGTTTATAGAAAGCTTCATCTTTACTGATTAAGCATTAGCATATAACTTCAATGTGCTCAAAATGCCCCCTTTGCCTCATACCTCATACCCCAAATACCTCTATCCTAAATATATGGGAAAAAAGAACTACCTCTGATGTTCTGACTGATTCACCACTAAGATCCATATTAATTTCAAGCCGGGATTTTAGGTAGATCAATGATACCCAATGTTTAAATATTAAATTCTGAATCTATAACTTAATATAAGGACATAAACACTATTTGAAAACCATAAACCAGTAAATGCAAAAACAAACAGCCCATTAACCCAGAGCATCAGAGCCTGCAGAAACGTCTACAAACCTAATTGCAAACTTTGCAAATCCAATTACTACATAATAACGGCAAATTCAATAACAGTCTGATAATATTAAGTCTTATGTAAATTGTGGTTATGGTTTGTTGTAGGGTTTGCAAATAAATGTTTTATAGAAAGATAACTGATAAATAAGAAGTGGAGTCTATAGGAAATCTCTCATTCATTCATACACATTTTCAAACCAAAAAGTCATTTTTTTCACGTTTGCAATACTATATATAAAATCTATATAAATCCAGAAGACTTTTTAGCAAAACCTCTTAGCTTTAATTTTAGTTTTATGCTAAAAAAATAAAAAACAACTTATATTTGACAGCATAGTGGTTACCTACTGAAAAATTGTGCTTGACTTTTTCCAGAAACACAAAAACAGTATAATCTATGTATCTAGGATCAATTATTAGAAAATGAATAGGTGTTTATACTCATCAATCAAAGGTTTAATGCAACTTATGACTGAATGTTCAGGTTCAGAAAGCATGAGGAAGTAAAATGGCTGACAGTTTAGTGGGACACCATGAGATGGAGGGTCTTACCTGCATAGCGCAGTGGGGCGTCTTTATCCAGGGCTATGAGCGGAGGGTCCAAAAGAACCTTGTCATCATTTTCTGTCACGATACCGTGATACGTGGTCTCAATCCATGGCTTGTGCTTATTTACTGTGGAAAACAGAAGAAATAGTTATGGTTATGGAAATAATTATGGTTGCCAAGCAACTTGAAAACAGCTCATCCAATCAGAATCAGAGTCAGCACTCAAAAAATGTATATTGTATATTATTAATATATAATTTTGTAACTTATTTATTAATAATTATTATAGGTTATTTTTCAGTCAAATTCCAAATGAAACAACAAAAACAGTTTTCATTTGTAAGTTATTTTAATTCACAACATTATCCAAAAATAGAAACTACCACATTTAATAAATAAACCATATTTAGGTTTTCATGAGTTTCTTAAACAGCGCATTACATGTTATAGAATGACTCATATCATAATATAGCATTTTACTCCTTCCGCCCACATCTCCTAACAGGCCTTCATCGCATGACATAACGCAGCACTAGCGTGCCGTCGCATTTGCCGCCTCTGTTTGCTCAGCGTGTGGAATCTCAGCGGCTCATTACTGCTGTTGACTGAAGGCTCAGTCAGGTCTGAAAGCAAAGACAGATGCAGTCCATGCGCTTCAGCTGCAGAAAGACTGCAGTGGTGCGGTCTGGGCGCAGAGGTTGATGTGAAGGGCAGATCGCTCCATTCAACAGCTCATCTGTGCCTACACCCAAAATATGAGCACATCAGCAGTTGCCGGGTGAAACGAAACACTCCTGCAGTGCTGATCTCATCGGCGACAGGAAGTGAGGCCGCTGGGACACGAAATGAGCTCAGCAGACTGACGCTGTCATCGGCAGGTCCCATCACAGCACAGAGTCACAGCAGCCTGAGGCGAACGTAATAATTCAAGACACATAACGCACTTCATAGAAGACATTACAACGGTCTTTCAAAATACAGACTTTCTGTGAGAACTTAACTAATCCTTAGCCATATATTTTGTTTAAAAATGACAAGTAAAATAATTGAAAAAATATTTTGAAATTGTGTAGAATTGTAAGTCACTAATTGTAAAGAAAAGTATTTGAATGCAACTTCCGCCTCACTCAGACTTTAAATAAGAAAATGTAATACAAACATCAAATACACCAAAGTTTAATAATATTGTCTGTGTAAA
>JAZGTK010022106.1:0-10376 GCA_036877625.1 Ambastaia sidthimunki
TCTGTATTTAACATTTGACCCATTAAAATTCCACTTGCAGCATCACAATGTATTACCGTCCAATTAGAACAATTGATGGGTTCTAAAAAAGTTCAATGGAACCGCAATGGAACTTTTTTCAATGAAATTCATATACTTCTAGGAATAGTAAAAAAAAAGTGAAAATGGTACAAAGAACTTCCTGTTCTGCCAGTCATCATCGAAATCTACCTCATAATGTATAACCTTGACCTAAACTGATGGAAGAGCAACTGCTTTTACTATACACTAGCAGCAGGGCTATAGTATATATTAGAGACTTCTGAATACATGGGGTCCATTTTTGGAGACCAAAATGCTTCTATTTTGCATTTTTCTTTACAATTTATAATATTAGTGTAATGATACGCCCTGTTCCTCCCCGCCAGCAGAGGGTGCCCTCACCAGAACACTAACTGTTTGCTCCCTCTGCTTCCTGTTCCTGTTTCCTGGTTATTCATTTCCTGTTTGGGACTTTATAAGCCATGTGCTCACAGCCCCATGTGGTGAAGTATTGCTAGTATTGTCACTGCATACTGAGTGGTTTCTATTGTCTGTTATCAAGTGTATGATTCTGTCTGTTTCTTTTTGTCATGTTTATTGGATAACCCATTTTTGGATTGTTTGCCTGGTTTTGATCTGCTTTTGTGTTTGACCTTGCCTGCCCCTTGGTATTTTGATTGTTTGCTGCCTGCCCTGACCATTGCCTGTTTCCTCATTTTGTCTCTGCCTTGTGTTTTTGGATTTATTAATAAACTTCTGCAACTGGATTCTTCAAACACACCTGAGTGTCGCCTCACTTACAATTAGCATATCAATCTGAGTAAAAAGGTGTAAAATTCACCTAACTTTCCAAGTGTCATAGTGTGTGTTATGTTCCCCTTGTGCTGTAATGAAAGCACACACTCAAGCTGGCACTGACTCTACACAGTTATGCAAAACCTTATGATCCATGTTCTCCCAGTGTGATTTGAGAACGATCCAAAGAACATCTTGTTTGCTTCAATGGAAGCAAGGAAACCAGAACTTTTGTTGTGCAAACATGGTATGACGTTTGCTTATTTGATTAGCGACCTTGAAATAGAACTGAATCATAAATATTCATTTTGCATGATTATGTTTCTAAATTTCAAAATCTTTTTATTTCCAGGTATAAATAATTGTAAATCCCACGTTTTTAAATAGGGTCCCAGACTTTAAGCCCTACTCTATTTCTTTTATTTCCATATGCATGTGTTTACAAGTGTGTGCGTGTGTGCGTGTGTGCGTGTGTGTGTGTGTGTAAAGAAATAGAATTATCTTATCTGTGATGCCCATGTGAACTAAATGGCAGCTCTGGGTGATGGAGAGGCAGAAATTGGATGTGGCAGCAGTGCTTTACTGAACTAAACCCCTGGATCTTTCTTCACAGATACTCACATAGTTCAAACACCTGCACACTCACTCAGGTGGGCCTATGACACTGCCGTGGGGTCACTGCAACGCTTAAAAAGCAATATAATACACTACTAACTACACAATGTGGACAGCTCCTGCAAACCTGGACTGAAACCTGACATTAGTTTAGTTGCTTTATTTTACATTTTTGGCATTTTGTAATTGTAAAATAGACAGTTTTTGTACTGTATCTTTAACACTTACATATTTAAATGATCTCTGATTTGATTGACTAACCTCATTATACTGATTTGTACCTAATCGTAGTTCATTAGGGTGGGACAGGTTGTTGCATGCAAAATAGCCCCAAGTTAATGTGCTGATTCTGTCAGTTTTAATGTCAATTCCATGACAGCCACACACAGCCAGATGTATGACGTACAACAGAAGGTCTGGTCTACATTACAGCCTATTCTGATTCTCATGTTGGTAAAAAACAAAACAAAAAGCTATGTACACTTACTCCCAGAGGCTGCATAAAACCAGCCAATCAGCTTAGAGAATACCACATTCACTTTCCAGTTATTTATGCATTAGACAGACTGTGGGCGGTCCATGGGCATGCCATCTGAGACTGAGACTAATAACTACCATGAGGATTTCTGAATGACCCGTTTTTGCAGCTACGTTTTTATAAATGGTCTGGGAAGCAGTTGGTGTTAAAGTACATCTATACAGTAGTTTTATTTCAAAAGAGTGAGAAAATCCTGTTTTCCACAATACGACTTCTTTAGAAACTTTTAACACTTGCAATGTCACATCACGCAGCGTTTATCTGTGGTATCAATGACAGAGTGTCTTCCACTCTCCTTATAGGTGGAACTCATGGACTTGGATGTGAGTTCACGAACAAAGAATGTTATTAAGCCAGTGGCACCATTCCAACCCAGCTGGAGACACTTTGTATGATGCCTGCAACAAAAGAAAGAAGAGGAGAAGAAAGGAGACAACAGCAGTTGTTACATTTACCTCAGAGAGCCGCTTTAAATGCTGAGGGAAGCTGATTCTCTCCATCTCATGTGAACGTTTAAATGAGGAATAACTTAGTGAGAGACATTCAGCTCCGTAATTCTACTTTCTTCTAACATACAAACACAAGCATACGCACACGCTCCCTCTCTCTTAACCCCCCAGACCAGAAATATTGGTAAACTTTCCTCAAGGTCATTGGTTGGTGGAGTAATAAATTCTACTTTGAGCTTTGTTGACAGCCCTGTTCTTCACTCTGCTCTTTTAAAGAGCTGGGGCTCCACGGTCCTCCATCTGGACACTTTCAGTGCCAGATATCATCTGTTATCATTACTAGCTCACCTAGAACTTTCCTCTTACCATCTACAAGTAACTATCACTACCCCAGGAAGACGTTTTACCTCTAATACATCCTCTCCAACATCCAACCGCTGGTACTTCTCCAGTGTATTGATAAACACTGTAATTCATAAAATGTTCCTGACACTTCCTTACAACCATTACAACCCAATACCAACCTGCATGTTCTGTGCTCTTATTGGTTCTTTATCACAGGAAAAGCGTGTCAAATTTGCATGTCGAAAGACTTCAGATTTTGGCCTAGGATCATAGGAATCTAGTAGGATTCTCAGACAAATTATAGCCAAAATCATAGTGTACGCCCAACTATGGACAGCAATGAGATTAAACAGAGAGCAAATGAGGACTTTATTTGGCCTCCAGCCCCAAAGAGATCTCACCAATATCACACATCGTTCTGCAATCAATAGCTTTCATTTTATGCTTAAACTTTGGTCCTGATGCAAATCATATGGATTATTTTATCCACATTAATTTTACAGCAACAATTTTGTTGTGTGGAATTATTTTATTTCTCCCAAGAAATATTAAGAGTAACACCTGAGGCAAGAAAAGCACATAATTAAAACATAACCAAAAACTTAAACCTCTGAGCAATGATATTTTCCTCTGGGCCGGACATTCACAGGCACGCATTACATACACACATTCACTGAATAATATCTCTGTCAGCAACAATTTCTGTTCACCACTGGTAGCTCAAATTAACCCAAACTCAAGAACTTGTGAATCTGTTTTTAAGCTTCTTCCTGAATCTCTCTGATCACTGAATATTAACTAAATCTGAAGTTTCTTTACCAATTACACTTGAAATGTTACATGCTGCCCTTTATATATTTATAATTTTTTTCTTTTGGCTACAATAGCAGAAGCAATTTCCCTTGAGAGCAATCAACTTAAATTCATCTCGAATTATCTCCAGATGTGCGTGAAATGATTGGACCAAAAACACAGAAGAAGAAAAAGAAGAAAGCTGAAAAAACACAAACCGATAATTCTTAAGAGCTTAAATTGCATGTGCGCAGCATCTGCGAGACTGCTGAGATGACTGTGTGATTAAAAACATGCACAGCAGCGGAAATTGCAGCCTTCCGAAAGATGATATAGCACGACAAAGAAAATCCCAAGTTGGAGCAGGCTCACGTTTCGCCACCCCGGCACTCGCAAAGCAGCGGTTTCTCACCACAGAAGAAGTTTACGCTGTCCTTCGCGTTGCCCCTTTGCACATACACGCTTGCGATCAAATGCGACTGCGTGTTTGTGCGTGTGTTTTAAAGGAGCTTTTGTGAAAGCTCCAGATGGAGTCTCTAAATCTGTGGTTTAACCTCAAACACTGTCAGACTGGGAATTTTCTTCAAAAAGAGAGAAATGATCATTAAGACATTTGAAGGAAAGCCATAAAGTCAGAATAAGTACAGAACAGAAGAACAGTAGAAAGACGTGATGGAGATGAATTAAAGAAAAGAACTGAGCATGAAGATGATAGATGGGTCAAATGATCAATGATAGAAAGTAAGATATCCTAAAAGAGAATGAGATAAATAAGGAGATAGAGCAAGTCACACAGAGATTTTTGTTTCTAACCTATGTAGTTCAGGAAAACATCTTCAAAGTTTTTCACCTAAAGTAGGGTCCAGAATTCTGAGACTTAACCTGGAAATAACTGGAACTGTTATGGCATGAAATAAAGCAGAATAAAGATGCTGCACTATTTAGGTCACTAATCTAAAGCACATCTGCAACATAGCCTGTGTTAAGCACCAAAATCTAATTTCTTTGTTGAAGCACACAAGATGTTCTTTGGAACGTTCTCAAGTCATGCTGGAAAAATAGGGATAATCAGGAAAAAACATACCAAAACATAACTTTAACTTTTTAACTTTAACTTTTTAACAGGGTATTTGAAGTTTGTTTTTAAAAAAAGACAAAGGTGTAAGTTACTGGTGCTACTATAGGCATTTACCATTAAGAAAGAAAACATCTTAAAAGTTCTTTATACACTTAAAATGTTCAAAACTGACATCCACTACAGAGACAGCAGCCTCAAGAACTCAAGAGTGGTCACAAGCTGGTTAGATACAGGAAGTCTGGATGTAAACTGGCTTCACAATGCCAGTTTCATGCATGCAGGACCTCAAACAATGATCCCATTGTTTTCATGAATCTTCTTCTGGAAACAGGTCAGTCACAGATCAGTCGACACACAGAAACCAAAGGTATAAGAGACAAGACCAGAGGGAAAGCAAAGGTTGAGATGTTGTGTCTAATAAGAATAGAGAGACTTTTTTTTACTATTTTGTGAAATTCTCGAGTCAGGCGGCATATCCCATAATCCCCCTCTGCATCAGTCTCATTATCTGTCTCGGTAACGGGCGCTGACACCTCATCTGAGCAAAAATAAGATATAAAACTTCATAAAACAAAGTAACTATGTCTGACTGAAAGAAAAAGAGCTTATAGCTTAAGGAAGAACAAGAAAAACTCATCTGTTACAGATTTCAAAAGGTATGCAAGGCAAATCAGTGACAGACATGAAAATCCTGGAACTACCTTTCAACTGATTTGCTTCTTTCAGGTGAGCTGAACAAACATAACCACAACTGATGCCAGCTATTTACTTAATATAATAAAACAATTTTATTTCAGTCAATACTATAGCACAGGCAAAGAGATGCAACTGTTCCATTTGTGAAAGATTGCTATGAAATGATCCATTGCGAAGGGCACAGTCCACATCATGCACACTAAGTTCCTCCCATAAATCGCAATCCAGGGGTCTAAGAAAACTTTCAAGGACATTTATTTTGTTATAGACTTCTAAGGGAGCATATGAGGTGATGCGTGTCTTGCTTGGTTAAGCAGTGTTTGTGTGTGACCCTTCTAGAAGATGTGTGTAAGATTTAATGTTATGGTTTATATTTCTTGTCTGTCCCAGTTCTTTCCTGTATACATGATCAAATAACATATATATAGTATACAAGTATACAGTCATGTACTGAGACCCCTAAATGTACTTAAAGTAAAAACACTTAAAATATGTCATAGAATAAAATTTGCTAACTAAATATGAAAGCAACTGGCACTGACTACACATCACTACAAGGTGATGTGTAATGTTATTGATGTTAAAATATTTTCTCCTATCCCAGTTTAATATGCAGAGGTTGCCTTCATTCATTCATTCGTAAGTGAATGATTTGTTGGCTGTTTACCCTTAAAGTGTAAACACTTGTCTGTGGTGCTTTCCAGCCCAACACAGCAACACTGACTCAACCAATGGTGTGATTTGGGGGCGTGGCTTTATGTTTGACTGAATAATAGCAGATGAGGGCAGCACTCAGGAAACTGTATGAAAACAATAATTAATTTTGCAACTATGTTGAGACTAGTGGTGCAGAAATTACATATTTGACCTTTAAAGAAAGATAACAAAAGCACACTTTTCAAGCAAAACATTATAATAATAGTTTTGATAGGGTTTAAATGAAGTGTAAAAAAAAATCTTGAAACGTTGGCTGTCAAACTTAATGTTAATGTAAGGAACTGCACCTGTTGCTACATTTGGGTACAATTCAGGGAAACTGACTTTTCTAAAATTACCTCATAAAAATGTATGTAATTCAAAATTTAAGTGTGGCATCTCACAAATACTTTCGTGGGCCACTGCTTAAGAACTAAAGAAACTAATTCACACATACAGAGATGTATGTCTTTAGGATCAGGGTCAGACTCAGGTCTGACTGTATAAAATGTTTTGATAACCCAATTCAATCTGAACATATTGCTGATCTTAAAAAAGTTTGCTGCTATCTGTTCCTATAAATCTTACTTATGCCCGTTTCCATGTTCTGTACAGACAAAGACAAATAACCTGAACTAGAACAAATGAAAAAAATATAGCTTCACTTCTCAGAGGTCATAAAAACTGGGAAAAACATAGAATGTAGAGAAATGGTTGGCAAACATTTCAAACCTTTAAAAAATTAAGAAGTTGACAAATGGTGTGTGCAATATGGCCATGACAATGTTGAAAAATTCATCCCAAATCAAATAGTGTTAAATTGTATCTGAATGTATAAGAGAAAGCTTGTATTTTTAGAGGCTGTAACTGATTTTTTTCCTTTTTATACAACTAAGCCACCAGCTTCTATACATCATTTAAGACTGAGTATAGAATGTCGCACTTTTGTCACTAAAGTGCTATGTCAACTCAGTTTGATTTGTGGGCTTTTTGCCATTTTTATATGGAGTTACTTTTGTTTTTTTATTACCCAATCAAACTAAAAAATAAAAATGCAATAAAGCATCTCAGGTCTGTTTTTAATTACAAAATATAGTAATTGTTAAAAAATGATTTGCAATGCAAATTTTTCTTTGTGCAGTTTTAACACTTTTTATCACACCCTTATGTTTTGCTCTCTGTTCTGTTGTCTTTTTTTAAACAGCAGAAAGCAAGTTAATAGAGTCGACAAACAGGCAGAATGACAAAGAAAAGGTCTGGGGGACCAAATCTGAATTATGAAAGAGAGAAGGCCAGCAGTCAGATATTCACAGATACAAGTAAGTCAGGTGGACTAGGAGAAGTCTTACAGAGAACAGGGCACATATTTGAAAGAGAAACAGACAGAGAGAGAATATGACTAGCTGAAGGGGGTTTTTCTTTGAGAACTGAGCTCAATGTTTTTCTCCCCTCACAGAAATTAGCTTGAGGCGTCACAAGAGCACATGAAAACTGAATCTACTTTCATGAACAATGCAGGCCAAGGGAAACACACACCAGGTTCTTTCATCTGTCCTCGGCAATACAGCGAAGCGCTAACAATAAATCACAGCTGGAGGAACGTACACATCCACACGCTGCTGAGAACAAACAGAAGAGGCACGTGTTTCATTCTCTGTGCTGGTGGCCGCCAAACGTCAGCACTATATTTACAGCATGAAAATAAAAACTTTCAAGAGCTCACAAATGAGAGATTTTAAAATTGCAAGGTTTTCATCACATTTCATCAGAAAACTTCATCAGTGGTCTGGCAATAAATAACAATCGTATGTCCAGCCCTTACAAATCTAAGTGTGTGTCTGATCAAATAAACAGGCCCAATGAAAAAGAGTAACACTGAAGATAATGCACTGCATACATTGTGCTGAAGTATTTGGGAAAAACCAAGGATCTCACATTATTTACGTCAGTGAATATTTTAATGTGGACAACACCTTGAGTCAACTGTTAGGTTACTATATACATACATATATTTGTACATATATGGACACAGTATCCCATGTGACAACTTCCATGTGTGACAACTAACCCTGGTCGCTCCTTTATTCATATGTGCTTATAGACTGTTTTTAGAATTATTACTTATAGACACTTGTTTCAACACTTTTGAATATATATAAATCCAGACTGACTGGATGACTAAAAAAATGCAGACCATGAATGGTTGATAGTAACATAATAACATGTTTTATATGCCACAAAGGTCTTTTAACATACTTTGCATGAATTATAAATGATTACAATCTCTAAAGAATCATTTTGTGCAAACAACTCCAAACCAATTTACTCCTATACAGACAAAACCAATGCATTAAATTATTACATTACATTCTTCTGTGGAAAATGAGCTGTATTATTTTATTACACTCTACTTTATATCTATGTTATTTAACAGTTACCGGGGGCAGTTGTGGTCTACTGGTTAGTGAATCGGGCTTGTAATCAGTAGGTTGCTGGTTCAATTCCAGCACCGGCGGGTAGCAACTGAAGTGCCCTTGAGCAAGGCACCTAATCCCCGGTTGCTTCCTGGGTGCTGCAGGGATAACTGCCCACTGCTCCGGGTGTGTGTTTGTGTTCACGACTTGCAGTGTGTGTTCACTCCTCACTAGGGATGGGTCACATTTCGGTTATGGGTAACCATAACTGACAAAAACATGTCACTCACACACTCATCTATACAGTATGGTGTATTTCAGCTGCCTTAGAACTGACCTACTGTCACACTAGTAAAAGGTTTAAATGTAAGTTGAGATAGAGGGGAAAGATTTAGTGAGAGAAAAAGTGCAAAGACAGGCAGTTGACAGAAAATTCATGCATATTTGCTCATGCTCTAGCTGAGAGTTTGTACAAGTCTTTATGTGTGTGCATATGTATGTATCACCTTCTTTACAGTGTTAAGCTAAGCAGCTAGCAGTCATGTCATCATGTCTCTTACATTGATACTGTCTCTATTTCTTGCTTTCTGACACACGCACACTGCTGGGGCACATTGACAGTTGAGTGTCAAGAGCTGCCACTTTAATACAAGCTGCATTTATTGCTGTGTGTATATGTTTGTATTTGAATGTGTTAAAGGAAATGAGGAGGAAAGAAAACAGATTGCAGTTGATAATGATCAACTTGTTTACCTGCACGAGCTTGTGGTTACAGCAGTGCTGCAATGAAGACAAGACAAATTCAAGTGGCAAATGGTGACCAGTTCAGCTGTGCAGCCCACAGTTCTGAGAAAGTGTTTAGATCAAAGTTGAAAGGTGCAGCCATTCTGAAACTTATGCCAGACTTAGTTACCTAATTAGACACACCCCTCATTTAAAAATCCCACCTACTCCTTGCCCAAATATGGTTGTAGTGTTAAGATTGTCTTAATATACAAATGTCATCTCCGTGTCAAAAACAAAACAATCAAAACACTAGCAAACTAGCAAGACAAACGTACTTAACAAACTGCTTAATTTGACTTTAAACTTGAATGATTCTCTTAAACTAGCACACCATCAACTTCCTGCTTCCCATATATGGACTTCCCTGTGGACATGAAAAATAACTGACAGGCGGAAAGAGCCTCAAAGCCTTTTTATTGGCTGAACAATCTACAATTTGGAACTGTTTGTGTGTTTATATAAGTGTGTTATTTTGTATAGGGTGTGCAAATGTGCAGATCTGGAACTGGCAGTGTGGCATAATGTATTATGGCAGAACAGGGCTAAAGACTTACCTTAGGAAAAATGTTGTTTTTCTCGTCCCAATGCAAATGATGAATGACAAAAATCTTTCTTTCTTTATTAACTATTGATGGAGCAACACAATTTATGAGACGATAAAAAAACAGGCTAAAAGAAGCTTGTTTTGATAAAAACGTATGTAAATATAAAGGGTCAATTACTGCAGCTTGGGGAAAATGGCTCCTGGGCGGGCTATAATGATGTAAATAAAGTATAGGAACACTATAGTGCCAAAGTTGTTACTGTATACTGTACAAATTCTGTAAATGTGTTCAAACAGTATTTGTTTATTGCTTAAACGGTATTGTTTAGCCAAATTACACAAATAAATCTCCATTGTAATTGGAACAGTGAATGTAAGACCATTCAACATCCTTTGCAACAAAACCAGTCCATCAGTTATGAAAAGAGCGATTTGTTGTTACAGGCAAACTCTTAACGCTGTGATTAACTGTAATGTAGAAACCCAGTTCATGTAGGTGTGTGTGCATACAAAGCTCACAAATAATCAGGGGGTGCTTAAAAAGCATGCCAGTCAACACCCCCATACCTCTCAATCAACAGTGTGTGTGTGTGTGTGTGTGTGTGTG
>JAZGTK010022107.1:0-10376 GCA_036877625.1 Ambastaia sidthimunki
GTCCGCACGTTTGATGACGCGAGGCTGTAAACATCTATGACGCGTTAGTCGCGTAAGGTAATCTATTAAACTTGGAATTGGACGCGCGGCGCCGTATTGTTCAAACCAACCTGCGTCTGCAAACACAGTCAGCTTGTGAATTATCCCTCCACGCTGACATGGCAAGAAAATCTGAAGTCCCGTCTGCGTATTATGGTAAGTTGTTACTAATAGCGTACTTGATCTCCATTTAATCTCCATTGTGTGTTTTTGTGTTTCCCGCAGTGACTTGTAACATTAATGTACAATGAAAGTAGTGCTACGAAAGTGTTTGCTTTCAGCTGTCATGCCTTTGAATCAAAGTACAATTTGGCTTTTTATACAAACGAGGAAACAACCCTTGAGATTTAATGCGTGGCTATTGTGCTTTTGACTATTATATTTATAATCAGTAATGGTTTTTAATAAGAAGAATGTTTATTCATCTTTTGCATGTATCTGTATTTTCTTTATGTTTTGCGATACACTAAGAACTGAAGGACTGAAACGGGAAGCAGCAACTTTGTGTTGCCAGGGTCATGATGTGCTGCTGGCTTTCAGCAAATCAATGAATAACACTAGTTCACAGCCTATCACTTAAAAACCTGTCACTTATAAAATATCGGGATTAAAATCACAGTTCACACATGTAAAACTAGACTGACCAACACACAAGTCCTTGTCTGGAATCAACACACACACAAAATTATTAAGTATTTAAATGCCTTATAGGATATTATAGGGCAAGAGGACACGCTTTGTCTTTTTCTTGGGCTGTTTTTACTTTTTACTTGTTGTAAATGAATGACTTTATATGGTGTGAATTGGTAGAAAATGCAGTAATGGAATCAGATGGTAATGCAGTGGTACTGAATAATTGCCATATTTATGTATGTATTCATGGTGCACTGTCAGAAAAATGTACTTTAAGCATGTCCCAGTGACCGATATGTAGAACAAGGTACTTTAGAATACCATGATACTTACATGGTACGTTTTATAGGGCAGTCTGAATTATTGTTAATGTGTGCAGCCACCTGCTTCAAGCTGTTTAACTTGGTTATCAATCTTTAGGCATTGAGCTACAAACATGTATTTTGTATAATGTTTAATGTTTTGATATGCGAATACCGCATGATAAATGATATTTACATTTGTCTTGTAGCATCTTCAGGATACAAAGATTCAAATCATGTTTTTTGTTGTTGATATTGTCTGTGGCTGCCCCATTGTGCTCACAGATTTGCTAAAAATATGTGTTATGCTGTAGTGAGCCTCCATTCAATTCAGTGTAAACGACACTTTCTCGTTTACATTTCCAAAACAGTAAGGTTCTCTACACTTATTGTCTTGTATCTTTGCCTTTTACTGAACCACTTCAGTTTGACACAATTTCTGATGTGTCACAGTGAGATGTGATTAAACTAGAGCTTGTCTGGTGTTTGCTTCAAAATACAGACAGGCTAGTCACATATGCTCTCATTCTAATCTATGCATGGTTGCGTACATGAGTTTACATAAATCTACAGAAGAGTGACACAGATGTACATGCACAAACCTTTGAAAGGATCCTGTTATTTTGGAATAGATTATGGACTCTCTCGTAATTCAAATGACAGTATGGATACTGCTTTGGAAGTTTTCAGTTTATTTTGGTACGTGTTGTGAATGGCTGTGTGTCATAGCTGGCTGGCCCATGTGATAAATCAGTGTGCTACGGCACACTCGTATATAATATTTATAAGGAATAAATATGCAGTTTGGAAGCAGAACCCTAAGAAAAGGTCACTTGGTTTCCAAACCTGCTTCATTTGCATGCTCGTTTTTCTGTTTTTGTTTTCTATCACAGACATTGACCTCGGAAAATGTTTCTGTTTTTCATTTAAATGAAAATCACCTCTACAATGAAAGCCAGGTCAAATGCATAGCAGTCGCCTGTTTGTTGAGAATCAACTAATACAAGGCCATGTATGACACTAAACTTTGAAAATATTATTTTCTTGTTTGTGCCTTAAAATAACTGTAACTCAACAAACTTGCTTCATTTAGTATATGCCGATTCAGGAATATGCAAATTAGTCCCCGCCTCCACTCAATTACACCAGCTTGGACTACCTGATCCACTCGACCCACTCGTTAATGTGATTGGTTGCAACGTGTGTTACGGGCAGTTTCAAACCGCATTTTTGAGACTGTCTTTGGTAAACTGCAGCTTTAAGAAGAAACTCCTCAGCAATGATGTTGACCGATGAATTTACATATATTTTGTATTAAAGCATAATAAATCACCACATAGACATATAAACACTATTAAATACTTCATGTTTATCACAGGGGTCTTTAACAAACCTTACAGGACAGAAGAACAGACCATTAGATGTTTGTGTTCCTTTTCGAGCAGGATTAACTGTATCTCAAACAGCAGCATTGCAGAGGGGATGTTATTAAAATGTTATTAAATACAAAGATGTGATGATGTTTGGAAGGTTATTAGCTGAGGTGTCTCCTGGATTCTGTTCATACTGATAGAACTGTGACAGGTTCATCAATACTGTTGATGAATGATTGACATCTCTTCTGCAGAAAGATCATCATCAAAAAGATTCCTAAGGAACCCAGGAAGTGGAAGTCAATAATTCTGTAACAGCTTCATTAACTTCATTAACTTTGCTATGGGCATTAAAGTCTTCATACTAAGCAAAAACAAGAAGTGTCTATTTTTAGTTTGAGTGCAGTAAAGCCCATGATTAATTCAACAGGGCAAATTTGGGACCACAGGATAAAATTTTCATGATGTGCTATCAGTAAGTGATGTCTTATCCACACCTTTTTAAAAACTGGTAACCATGGCTAAACAATGTTAAAGGCAAATAAGTAAGATAAAATAGTATAAAAATATCCAAAAACCATGTTCACAGTGTTATACATTTTTATTCAATTGTGTACTTACATTAACACAAATGATTTCAAGTATGTGAAAGTAATTATAGTAATTGTAGCATCTATCATGCCATTTTGTGTGTGTGTGTGTGTGTGTATACATATACATATACTGTATATATATACTGTATATATATATATATACACACACACACACACACACACACATATATATGCACACATGACGATATCTAAAACATACAGTAAATGTTGTTCTGTGGATACTCGAAACTTCTAAAGTTATGTTGGGGTAGACATATGACATACAGTATACTTCCAATCTTCCTACAAACACTGTATTGTTCTGTTTTTCTTCAAAGCAATAAGTGATGTATATTAGAAGTCATGCTGTTATGACAATGTATATTTTATCATAGTCAACATTACTATCACTAACCATCACTGGTCTTCTGTGGCTGAACATGTAAGAGAGGACAGCAAATCAATGTTGATTTTTGTTGTCAGCTAAGTCCTACCCTGCGGTAGCCACAGTCAGACAGTGTTTCTGTACTGTCAGATAGAGATAATCCTGCTGTCAGCTTTTTTCAGGGTGCTGCATAGTGCTTTTCTAATCTGAAACATTCACCACAGCTGGTGGAAATTAAACTAGATGTAAATGTGAGATGTAAACGTGTAAAAACACAAAGCACATTCTATAAGCAAAGTTACTAGCATAATCTGACTTTGATTTGATTTAACTTGAGGAAAAATGCTAAAGGTTTGATATCATCAGGTCTTTCTAGAATTCTGTCTCGCATTGCATCACAGTCATTTATGAATTTTGATGCTATTTTAAATATTTTTCATCAGAATACATTGACTAATCCACACTGACTAATCGGTCTGTTTGGAAAACTCTAAGTTTTAGAGTTTTTTTTTTTTTTACTTTTGTACTGTTTTATTTTCTAGACCTAAAAATACATCTCCACAAATAAATAAATCATTTTCAAGGAAAGCTTATTTAAGGAAAATGCAAAAACAGACTTTAAGGGTTCACAGGGTACATGTGTTGTGTTTTTACTACATTACATTTCTTGACTTGTGATGAATGATGCCATCTGTGCCTAACGCTTCTGTATTTGCTTCTTCTGCAGGATGAATATTTCAGATGTCTTTCATTGTTAATACGTATCATTCCTCTTTTAGAGAGGGCGGACAAGAGCTCTGTTTGAGAGAGTGGGAGAGTGAATTCGCTGTTGCCCTTATACGGCTACTGTATTGTGTTCTATCTTCAGACCCTTGAGGGTGGCCTTCACTGTTTGCTAGCACTTCATTGATTTAGTGAAAGTAGTCTCACGCATCACGTTTCAAGGGGGAAGGCAGGTGTCAAGGTTAAATAAGGTACTTATTTTCTTATTTTCACTTCAAATGTGTAATGCGATTCATTAACTAAACAACAGTACTGTTTACACTGTTTTCAGCCTTTAGTTCCACTGCTAGATGAGTTGTATGTTTATATACAATTCAGTGCTAAAGACATAATTGAGGAATAAATCCTCAGTATTCCATTAATATACAGTACACGCCCATAAATCTGACCTAAATTAAACCTGATTAAAGGATGATTTGCAGTTTAATTAAGTATCAGTATAATTGTTTTCTCCTCTCTTTATGGAGAACTTATGGAGCATCAGCTGGTTTAGTAGAATTCTGCATAATTCAGTAGAAATTCTTAGAGGAGACATCAGTGTTGTGCCTTCGTTGGAAAGCAGGGCGTTAGCTCACTGCCTCCCTAGTTAAATTTTAAGGTGTCAGCACCTGACTCAGTTATGAGGCCTGGCATGGCAGATAAACTGCAGAGATCATGAATATGTAGGTCTCCTGTTTTAGAGTCGCTCACACAGAGAGGTCTGGGTTTGGGAGGCTGAGTGTAAGCTTATGTGAATCATCTCTGTTGAATAGTATTTCGAGATTTAACTCTGTACGCATTCATCTGGCATTTAAAGAATTAAATGGATTGGTTCCAGAACCTCTTGGGAGAAATACAAAAGAAACAAATGAGACAATTATGGACACACAGTAAAAAGATAGAGCTACTCTGATGAAGATACAGCTAAAAAATAACAATTTCTACACTGAATAAGTTATTTCATACATTTCACATCTTTTTTTTTAATGTGTGCCAGTTTTGTTTACACTGTTGTAATCGTTGATTGTGTTATTGTTGATCTGTATAGTAACGTATCGTTTTGTGACATCTGTACATCTGTCATTTTTATACTCAAGTATTATTTAAATTACCACAGAAATAACATGGGAGTGATTATTCAGAAACATAGCATATATCAAAGTACCATGACATGGCCGACAGATACCACCAGTGTACAGGGTACTGCCACACACAGTTCCTTTGTAAGGCTTCAGTCTTGTGTAGTGTGCATTTGAGTTATTGTAGCGTGGAGTGTAGTGAAGCTGACTCACTGTGTTCCGTTCAGCTCCTCCATCCTGAATGAACCAATCTGGCTCCACTCTGCTGTATGCTGTCAGCGGGAGCCCTAAACAAAAGCACTACCTTTCTGGGCATCCTGCTTTCAGGCAGGCGAAGGGGAAATTACTTCTGTCCAAAATTGCACCGATTACAATCCGTCTCTGGCATGGGTTCTCAGAAACTCAGTGACGGGAAGTTTCGTGGAACAGCCCTGAGTGGAAAAACAGCTCTTTTTTTTTAACAGAAAGATGAGTAAAAGCGTCAGGGCTACATAATGTATTCCATAACTGTTTACAAAAGCTTAAAATACTGCATATGTTGTTTGAAATAACTCCTGCTGAACATATATGGCAGAGAAACAGGCAAACAGGCTGGACTTGATGTTTCTCCATTAGTTCACTTCAAGCACAATTAACTGTAATTTGTGCCGGGCAGGTTATTCTGGGAGAAACCACTGCAGTCTCTTTGTGAAACAGATCAATATACTTCTGCTTTACCAATTCAAGCAGTGTCCGTCTTCAAATAAAATCAAAAACCTTTTGAACCTCTATGCTTTTTATTAAAATATTTTTAAATTAAATTATTTGCATTTTAAAGACTTTAACCATCTGGTATAAAATAATTCACCCCAAAACCACATATTTGGTTTGTTCCAAATTTTTAACATGTATCCATGTTTAATCTTGCACAGTCGTTGCACAATTTAAGGGAAACTATACTTTACACAATGTATGTCTTTTAAACAAAGTTTGAGCTCGTTTATCGTGGTCAAGCACTACTTGATGTTAATTCCAAATGTCAAGAGGATCCAATACACACCATAAAAACAACATTTTGCGCTCTAAAGTATTACAACGTACCATTCTGCATCTGTATTATATTATAGTTCTGAATGTTATATTTGTTTCCATCCGGATGTTTCTTTGATATTGTTTCTGTTATGAGAGACACACAAGCAGTGCTGCATAACCCATCATCAAGGCACCCTGTGTATAAGCACTAAACACACTGCAGTGCATATACACAACTGCAGCAGGAACCCCTGCAGTGAGTTCCTAACATCCTCTCTGTGCTTCCAAACCAGAGGAAATTTGTTGGAGGTGACACGCTGTTTCCTCTCACTTACGTGCACTCTTGCACTGCTTCAGTCAGGACAGCATAAGATCGCTGTTTTCTTTGATTGGTACTTTAGTCAATAGCAAAAAGGATTTTTGAGTAGAAGGAAAAGGGTGGATGATGTTGATCATTGTGCCACAGTGAATTTGTCACTTCCGTGTAAGACAGAACCGAGCTCGGCTATACGGCCATCCCATGAGGTTGCATTGTTAGAGTGTTGGTACTCTGACCTTTGTGTAAATAATGTAGAAACAGCAGACAACTGATTTGTCTGCCATGTCTGTGCTTGTGTGGAGAATTGGGACTCTAATTCACATGGCACGCTGGGATAAAGGACAAATACAAGCTCTGCTCGGTGCATGTATACATCACCCGTACTTACTGTCACATTAGCAACAAATTCAGTCCATAAATTTCCATCACTGCCAGCATATGGTTTTTATTTGAAAACCAATTTTGCTGTATAACCTTGTACATTACTACTGTGGCCATTCTATGTGTTTTGGTAGGATGTTATAGTACAGGGTTATTTAACTCCGGTCCTGGAGGACATTATCCTGCAGAATTTAGTTCCAACCTTAATCAAACACACCTGCCTGTAATTTTCAAGTAATCCTTGTAGACAGTGATTTACATATTCAGGTGTATTTAATTAAGGTTGGAACGGTTCTTCCAAGCTTGGAATGGTTCTTCTATGACATCGTAAAGCACCTTCTTTAAGAATGTAAACTTTGCGGGACAGTGGCTGTTCAGGACCGGGGCCAAAGAACAATTCTAATTCAAACACTGACTCTGCACTGAAAATATTTAGCACTGAAAATATTTATATGAAAGAAAATAAGCTTGATGAAATAGACAATCTCACTAATCAAGTAGTCCTCGTGTTCCACAAAATAAAAGTCATACAGATATGAAACAACATAAGAGTAAGTAAATGACAACATAATTTCATTTTTGGGTGAACTATACCTTTAAGACATTCTATTGATGTTTATAACAATGGCTTAAAAAACTGCATGTGTATTTCAGGATGCTATAGTGGGTTAACAATAGAAATATGCTTTAAGGTCTGTGATATATTAACACATAGTGGAGAATGTGACACATATGGTCACGGTCTTGCTGATGAGATGACAGCAGGAGCTGCCAAATGACTGGTAGGCAGTTGGCAAAGTCTGACCTCCTGCCGTTCAATGAAACAACCAGTAGATTCTGATTTGAATTTCAGATTCCCATATCTGGAGGTGTTACACAACAGCACTTATAGGTGCGAAAGTCATAGAAAGTTGTAGGAATACTGCACTGTCAGGGAAAGTGAACTGACAGAGGTTACTGACTGAACACCATGTACTGCATCAGCACCGTATATCAGAGCGTTTCTATACATTTGGAAGCTTTCCGGACTACAAGAACAATTATTATTAGTTTGATTCAGTTATCTGTGACACTACGATTAATAACTGTGTCTCTGATGGGTTTTTGACAATGTTTAATGTGTTTTTTGTCCTGATGTACTGTACTTGTGTGGGCATGAGAGTTTAATATTAAATGTGCATAAAATTGGTTTGTGAATTAATTTTACCTCCAGAGATTTACACGCTAATATATATGTAAAACAAACCTTTCCGGTGGAAATTGAATTCTTGATAAACCTTCAGACCTCTGCTCTCAGAAAAGCTTAAGACTTCTAATATGAGTCAGCGGTCAATCTCATTTAAGGTTTTTCTCCTCAGAACGTCTGTATGCTGTTTGTTTTTATCAGCGTGACTTGCCTGCCTGCCTTTAAATATTAAACAACAGTCTGCCTCCAACTCCCCCTCCTGTGAATATGATGAATACATTACAGATTCTTCAGAATCTGGAGCTGGATTGTTTTTGCCTCGTCTTACTTTTGAAGCTGTTTCTGCTTTTGACCCTTGTCTTCACCTCATGCTGCCTTCTGCCTTTCATCTCATCCATGTTCTTTTAGGTTTCAAAAGGCACCAACTGACAACTGCTGTCTTAGGTTTTCCCGTCTCCATTTTCTCATCTGACACCCAGTAGAATACGTCCTCCCCTGGGTTGAAGTGAGACAACGGTTTTCGCCCACCTCACAGCTTAAATGGGATGCTGAAGTTTTTGCTCTTTTCACAATCTATTATCTTATTCTCTGCAACATTTTGTGAACTTTGAATCTAATGCATCTAGTTTTATAAAAGCACATTTTCTGTTTTATCTTTTGTTTTTTTAACCCTATGATGTTTTAGCATCAAAATGTATTTGTGCTGCAGTCAAAAAAGTGTTTTTTTTTTGTTTGCAGTATTACTAAGTACCATCTCTTACTGAACACTAAAATTAATCACTTAAATCAAATATTTTTTAAATATTTGATTATTTTGGTTTTAGCTATTTTGTTCTTCAGGTCCCTCAAATAGGGAAATAAACTTTCTTGTTAAACCCAAGGCAATCCTTTTCTAGCCATCAATGTTATTATAATTTTCCAGGACCAACTTCAATGATGCTGTGTTTTTTAAAGAAGGGAAATTTCATGACTATGTATCTTATAATTGCTTATTGATTCCAGTTTTTGTAGCATCAGATCCAGGGAGAGAATGGCTGTGGAGACTCACTATTGACCTTTACCTTGGGCTTAAGATCTCGTGTTCACTTACGTTTATATGTGTCCCCACTCATAATTTTAAAATCTACTTTGAAGCTGGAGTTACTATAGTACTATAGGGATTCAGGGCACTGGATAGTTAAAATGTTTGAAATTTGAGTGAAAATTCTAAATGAATACATCAGTTTTCAGTTTCTGGATCAACTTGCTTGGCATGGTAAGGCTGCAATCTTTACTCTCTACTCTCTAACTCTATCACCATCTCTGTTGGGAACATAAACTTGCAAAATACTTGCAGTTATTTTCTAAACTTGGATGACAAGTTTAAATTCTAAACAACTCCTGTAAGATCAAGCTACAAAAGCTCCACCATTCCAGCGTCCACACGCAATTTTGTCCTGACGTAACCACAAGTCAAACTGACATTTCCTGGGAAATCCAACCGACAGATAAAATGCAAATAATACCATTGCACACAAGTTAAGGAGACAGTTTTGAACACTGATCTGTTTTGTAGTTGCTGAATAACAGATTTTTATATACTCACAGATTGCAGCTATAACTGATGCAATATTGTTGTAAATTACGTGCTGCTTATTTTGTCCATATTGACATGCAGATGTGTCTGCATCTGTGGAATTAAGAACCTCAATCTTGGGGAATTAAACTGAGATCAGTATAATATTGAATTTAAGCATGTTTATTGCTGATATAAATAGTGAGGGTTTTCAGAAATCACATGGTGTGAATGTGTTCCCATAGGTTCTGAAAATGTTTTTTTTTTTTTTATTAAAACACTGATATTGTCTGTTGTCAAGCAGAAAGACTGGTATTATGGCCCATCTCTTGTAATGGATTATGGATACCCTGTCATGGCCTTTCAAAGATCAATTCAATGCAGTGGGGTCACAACATACTGATTGTTGGACTTTGAAAGGACCTGCATGTTTCTGTTTGTGTGTGTGTGAATAACAGTGACAGAGAGAAACTTTTACTGTCTCCAAGTCTGCAAGAATTGAATTCCAAATTTTAGGCTTAGGTCATGGGTGTCCAAATTTGGGCCTGGAGGGCCAGTCCATGTCCTGCAGAGTTCAGCTTCAGCTTGCCTCAACACACCTGCCTGGACGTTTCTAGTCTACCTAGTAAGACCTTTAATAGCTGCCTCAAGTGTGTTTAATTGGGGTTGCAGCTATACTCCATAAGATTTGACACCCCTGCCTTAGGTGCAGTAGAGACTCAGTTTTAGAGAGACTAGCAATAGCAACCTAGCTTTAA